>CAJDSM010050135.1:8556-20362 GCA_903981925.1 Ostrea lurida | reverse complement strand
GGGTAGCCCCTTTCGATTTTTGGACAATTTCTGATTTTTGCGTTTCAGAAATATGGAACTTTTTTCTAAAAATTGGTGTTTTTCAGTTTTCGCCCAATAACTGCAAAAACATTTCACTAATCAGATTGAAACTTTTTATAAAGTGTATTACCTCCATACAGGCAAGCTACCTTTAGATTTCGAAAAAATCTGATTTCCCGTTTTCGAGTTTTGTTTTTTTTTCTTATAAAAAGGGAAGTAACTCAAAATGTTTGCAGAAACTTGTATACCAATTTTGAAAGTGGTTAGAATCTCATCCTCTCGCCAACTGGTTGTGGAGAGAATATATTCAGCAGTGCTGCGTAGTCCATGAGTCTGTGTGTGTGTGTTTGTGTGTCTGTGTGTTTGTGTATGGAACCTGTGAACAAGATAACAGCAAGAGTATTTCATTCAGAGGATCATCAACCTTAAACAGTTTCCATGAAAAGAGACTATACCCTAATTGATATATCAAGGTCAGGGTTCAAAGTCAAGGTCACTTATTGACTATTGTTAAAAATTTGTGAACACGATGAGAAGCAAGAGCATTCAATGAGAGGATCACTAAACATTCTCATAATGTTAGCCTATGGAGAGAGATGAACCATATTTAATTTTTAAGTTTAAGGGTCCAAAGTAAGATCACGTATTGAGTGATTGCCTAAAAATCACGCGAACAAGTTTGTAAGACACAGGCATCCATCAGAGGATCAATCAGACTTCCACAAATATTGCCCATAGGAGAAAAGTATTAACCTAACTGATTTTTACAGGTCATTATTGACTATTTCTTAAAAGAATTATCTTGCGAACATGAATATGAGCAGGTCAAGTCATCAGAGGATCACTAAACCTTCACTACTATAATGGCTCAAGGCCAGCCGGGGCTCTGTGATATGTGGCCACAATCACATTTTTTCTGTTAATTATAGATACTTTCAATTTTTTCTTCTTTTTCCTTTAAAGTTGGGGCCATATACCACAGGATATAGCCAGGAAACTTTCGGCCCGCAAGCTGACGTCATAATTGTACAAAAGTGGAAAATTTATTGTTGACGTCATAATAGTCGCATGTGTTGTACAATTACATTCATATGGTTTCTTCACCAGTATGTGTTCCTCGATCGCTTGGCAGATCAGGTGAACATTTCAGGACATGATGATGTTTATAACTATAAACTCGTTATAATTACACTGCTTATAATGTGATCTTTTTGTAGCTGCGATAGATCAGGAAAATGCTTTCCAAGTGATTTATTGTCATGTACACAAAGTCATCTCTGTGTAATCATAGTTTAGAGGGGTAAAAATGACCATGTGTTTTATACCATTATGGTGTTGCACCTGAATTTTTTACAATTTGTATTTGGAATGTAGTATCGAAGAGATGTTTCAAAATATATTCACAAGGATATGCATTAGTTGGCAGAAATGTTCAAGCTTAGATTTTATTTTAACGACATAAATATCATATATGACAACTGAATCTCATAACACAGACAACTGAGCTCATAACACGACAACTGAGTCTCAATACACACGGACAACTGAAGTCTCATAATACGACAACTTGAGCCGCATAACACACATACCTGAGTCCATAACACGAAACTGAATCTCTACCACTTGACTCAAACACGACAACTGAGTCTCATAACACGACAATGAGTCGGTCATACAAACTACGCATAACACAACTGACGTCATAACACGACAACTGCAGAATCGTATCCACAACAGCTATACACGTACAACTGAGCGTCATAACACGACAACTGAGCCTCATAACACGACAACTGAGCGTCTCACGACATGGTCTCTACAGAGCCTCATAACACGACACTGAGCGTCATAACACGACAACTGAGTCTCATATACACGACAACTGAGCGCGCATAACACGACAACTGAGTCTCATAACAGGAAACTGATTTCGCATACACGACAACTGAGCGTCACCTAACATGAGCCAAACAGACAGAACTGAGCGTCATTAAACAAACAGCGTAAACACTGACCGAGTCTCATTAACACGACAACTGGCGCCTCATAACCACGACAACTGAGTCTCATCACAACGACAAACTGGTCTCAAACACGACAACTGAGTCTCATAACACGACAACTGAGTCTCTAAACACGACACCTGAGGTCTCATGAATACGACAACTGAGCGTCCATAACACGACAACGAGCGTCAATAAGCACGACAACTAGGTGCATTAACACGAACAACTGAATCTCATCACACGACAACTGAATTCATAACAACGCACCTGAATCTCAATAACACGGAACACTGAGCGTCAAACACGACAACTGGGTACTACACGACAACTGAGGCGTCATAACAGGCGACAACTGAATCTTCATCACACGACACACTGAATCTTCATAAACGACAACTGAGTGTCTCATAACACGAACAACTGAGTCTCTAACACACACTGAGTCTCATAATAGACAACTTGAGCCTTCATAACACGCACTGAGCGTCATAACACGCACAGTCATACGAGCCACGGTCTCATAACACGACAACTGAGCCTCTCAATAACACGAAGACTGAGCCTCAAACACGACAACTGAGTCCTCATAAACAGCGACATAACAACCTGAGTCTCATAATACGACAACTGAGTTCTATATACGACAACTGAGCGTCACTAAACGACAACTGAAGTCTCATCCACACGACAAGCTGATCTCATACACGACAACTGAGCGTCATAACACGAACAAGTGAGCCTCATAACACGACAAACTGAGTCCCTCATAACACGACAACTGAGTCTCATAACACGACAACTGAGCGTCATTAACACAACTGAGGCGTCATAACACGACAACTGAGTATAAGTCCCCCCCTTGGGGGACCCGTCCAATAACCACTGAGCTCAATAACTGAAGAGCCTCATAACCGACAACCTGCAGTCTCATACCGACAACTGAGCGTCATAACACGGAACTGAGTCTCATAACACGACAACTGAGCGCTCATAACACGAAACTGAGTCTCTAACACACTGGCCATACACACATGGCTATACGCAGCAGCTCATAACACGACAACTGAGTCTCAATAAACGACACTGAGGTCTCATAACACGACAACTGAAGCGTCATAACACAACTGAGCGTCATAACGAACAAATGAGTCTCAATAACCGACAAAACTGAGTTCATCATACACGACAACTGAGGCTCAACACGACAACTGAGCGTCATACACAAAAACTGAGTCTCATAACACCGACAACTGAGGCGTCATAACTAACGACAACTGAGTCTCATAAACACACACTGGCGTCATAACACGACAATCTGAGCGTCATAAACAACAACTGAAGTCATAACACGACAACTGAGCGTGCATAACCAAGACAACTGAGCCGTCATAACACGACAACTGTGAGCGTCAAACACGACACCTGAGCTCATAACACGACAACTGAGCCCTCATAAACACGACAACTGAGCGTCAATAACACGACAACTGGAAACTCGTAACACGACAACTGAGGTCTCATAACACTGACAACTGATGTCTCACTAACACGACAACTGAAGGCGTAATAACACGACAACTGAGAGGGTCATAACCAACGACACAACGGAGTCTCATAACAACCAAGAGCCATACTCGCAAGAGTCTCATAACACGACACAACTGAGTGCGTCAATATCCACACAAGACTAGAGCGTCATAACACGAGCAACTGAGCTCATAACACGACAACGGTCTAGAAACGACTAGGCCTAACACGATCAACTGAGCGTCCTAACACAAACAACTGAGTTCTCATAACTGACAACTGGAGCGTCAAACAACACACTGAGTCTCATACCGACAACTGAGCGTCATAACAACGACAACTGAGCGTTCTAACACAACAATGAGCGTCAAAACACGACAACGAAGTTCTCATAACACGACAAACTGAGCGTGAATAACACGAACGCTGAGCGTCATTAACCACGACAACTGGCCTTCATAACACGACAACTGAGCGTCATACACACGACAACGAGCGTCATAAACACGCAACTGAGTCTCATAACACAAACACAACTGAGGCGTCATAACAACGGAAACTGAGCGTCATAACACGACAGACGGAGTCCTACATAAACACAAACTGAGCCTCATAACACGACAAACTGAGGCGTCATAACACGACAACTGCAGCGTCATAAACACGACAAACTGAGACGTCCATAACACGACCCACTGAGCGTCATAACACGACAACTGAGCGTCATAACAGCGACAACTAAGCGCAGTAACACAAACTGAGCGTCAATAACACGCAACTATCATCCGAAGCGCTCATAACACGACAACTGAGCGCTCATAACACGAACACAGAGCTCATAACACGACAACTGAGCGTGCATAACACGACAACTGAGCGTAGCACGAGTAACACGACAACTGAGTATCAATAACACGGCAACTGAGTGTCATCAACCTATTAGAAAATAAAACACTCTATGTCACAATTTTTATTATGATATTTCATAATATTCAATTTTCATAAACCTGTGCCAATTAAGCAGAGGCCAAATAGACAGGGATCTGAGTTAGTCAGGTGTTGAGCGGCCCAAGTTCTGATTGTGTATAAAATGGCGAAGTACAACGTATCAAACGTAATCATAGTCCCCCAAAACACATACAAAATCGAGTGTGGGGCAACACGGACCTTCACATCTTGATGCCAAGTTGACTTAAGGTCGTACGCAACGTTCGTTATCTGTATATATTTTATAGAATTATACTTAATATGAAATCATAGTACCCTTAGATATTCTTTGAGAAAAAAATCAGACCATATTTCCTGTGTTTGGAAAAGATAACAGTTGATGAAGAATGTAATTTGCCAACATTATTTATACTTGAATTCTGGGTTCTCTCTTTGGAGGAATGCAAATACAATGCACCTGTACGTATACATACTACTAAAACATTGTCAGTTGTTGTATAATATATTTTCATCATCATCAAATAATTTTGAAGGGATTGAATGATGTTTGCGTTGTCTGTAACTCTTATAATTATCATGGAAGTCTTCAATTTTGGAGATAGAAAAAAAATTGCGGATGATATTTGCGACCTTTTTTCTGAATCATCATAAAGTTACAATAGGAAGTTTGTTGGAACATTTTAATAGGTTAGTTGGATTACCGTAAACACATTTTCGGGTGTCACCATCTGGTGTCTTTCCTCTCTCACATATTTTCATTTCTCCGGTTTTATGTGTCTTTGTGTTACGCTAAGTGTGATGTCCGACTAGTGGCTTTCTACAAACTACATTTATAGGGTCTATTACTGTTATGTGTAAGTCTAGCGTCTGATTGCCTTCCCACAGAAATAACAAGGTTTATCATCAATATGTGTCCTTATGTGTGTATTTAGTTTTTTTTTCTGACTGAATGCCTTTCTAAAAACGTCACATTGATATAATGTGTCCTGCGTATGCATCCTCATGTGTTTTTAAATGGACATATCGCAAGTTTTTCAATGTATGCCAATTAATTTGGCGAAATATTGCGATAATCGGCCATAATACGGCTTCAAACTTAAGCCCTGGTTTACAAAAAAATAACTAGGTAGCCACGTGGTACCGATACAATCAGATGTGTCCTTTCTTCTTGTGGTTCTTGAGAAGATTTTTGAATGGGTAGCAAGGTAATGAGACCACTAATTGTCGCTCAGTGGTAGATCTCGCCTTATGATCGGGAGGTCGTGCGTTCGAGCCCCGTGCTCGGACCCGGCGCGTCAAACCTAAGATGCTATAACTAGGTAGTGATTGCTCTTCGCCAACATTCAGCATTTAGAGTGATGAATCACGGGTTCTTTCAGACATGACCTTAAAAACGGAGGTCCGTGTCGCAGCAGGTTGGCACGCTAAAGAACCCTACTGCTAAAAGCCGTAAGTGCTAAGCATAGGTCTAAATTTGCAACCCTTTCACCCGCAATGGTGACGTCCTCAATATGATTGAAAATTCTCAACGGGACGAAAACAAATAATCAATTTAATCATAACTAATCAAGTTAAGAGAAGGCACGGCAATACACATTTCATTGATTTATAAGTTTTAACTAGTATAATGCAACGGGGACCGTTACAGATGTTCTCCAAACCTTACCCAGTTAATAAGTGGTGTCCAATAATGTGTTTCTGCACAACGAATCACCTTATATTGTACCTTTCGTATAATATGTATCAACATAATATTATTGAAATCTCATAATGGTAGCGATCAATATCTAATGAAAAAGGGTGAATTTCAATGTACCGTGCTTTCTCGCACACACATGTGCAAACATGTGATTTGATTTAGATTATTGTTTATTTCGTTAAACAGGCATTTGTATCATATACCTACAATCTATAAGAGGATTGTGGTAATTTTAAAATCATCCATTTCAGAATTCAAGCACACGTGCATGCACGCGATGGTCAGTAATTCTGAACCAGAACAATTTGTAAAGAGTAATCAAGAACAACTCAAATCTACGATTGCAAAAGAATTTGATGACAAAGAAAAGTGCTATGGTCCTTCAAAGCATTTAAAGTTTTAAAGACAATGCGCGCACATGCGGCGTTGACATATTTGACTACATCATTCTATGGGCAAACATATTATCTACCTGTGTGGTAAATATGAATCATTAGAAAGTTACAGACGTTTTAGCATTATCCAATCAAAATTAAGCACACGTGCATGCACGTGCAAAATTGAAATTTGATTGCTGATCGGTTAGAGAGGTTCAACACACACTCAAATACCAATTTCGAAAGATTTTTGAGAAAAACAAAAGCGCTTTAACCTTCAACGATCTAAATTTCGAAAGTCATGCACGCGCATGCCCGTGCATGTTTGGCATATATTGTCATACTAATCAATAAACAAAACTAGGTGCTTGTGTATGGTAAATATGATACATTGTTTTCATCCTTAGAAAGTTACAGACATTTTAGTATTTATCAATCAAAATGAAAGCACACGTGCATGCATGTGCAAAACCGAAATTTTTGACAATGCAGATAAGTTAGGGCCTCAATATCTATTATCCATATAAATCTCACACGATTTCAATGAAAAATAAAAAAAAGTTGACTTATTCCAAAATGGTGCACCAAATTCCCAATGCACATGCATGCACTTTCAGAAAAATGACTATCGTTCTGAACACCTACAAATTATATACTATCATCCTAAAAGAGGTTTTATGATCCCATGTACAGGTTCTGAGAACACTTCCGGACAAAAAAGTACCGGAGAAGAAGAAGAAGAAACAGAGTAAAACAATATGTTCCCAAACTTTGTTTGGGGAACATAATAAGGAATTGCATAATTATCTTATAATTCAATTAAATTTTTAATACACGAACCTGAATATTTGTTATGCTATTTGTAGGTCAGTTTGAGCGGGTGATCCTGGGCCTGGACACAATTTACGCTGTGGGCCTAGCCGTGTTTAACTTCTATATAAACACTTTTTAGCTATTAGACTGGGTTGCTGTCCAACTGTTGTTGTTTCATTATTTTATTACGTGTATTTTTTTTTCTTACAACACATGGACAAAAGCGACTGTTTTAATTATGGTAAAGTCCTTGGTGTCAAAAAACATTTCCTTCAGTATGTACCTTCCTTGGAAAAAAAACTGAAAAAAACTTAGACTACCACCCTTATTCTGGCAGCTATTTCATATACACGTAAAGGCAAAGATAACGAACAGTGATCAATCTCGTAAGTCCTAAATAGATATCAAAAACAGAGTTGGGCAAACACGGACCCCTGGACAAACCAGAGGTGGGGTCAGGTGCCTAGGAGAAGTAAGCATCTCCTGTTGACCGGCACATCCGTAGCCGATACACAGCACCCAAACGTAATGTCATCTGCGAGCTGTTATCGTGATAATTGACTTTTTGTCCATTAAATCGAATTTTCTATAATATGGCTAACAGTTTTATCGCAAAGGTCACATATATGACGTCACACATCATGACGCAGAAAATACCAAGAAAAATATTTAATCACAAAAAAAATTGAATTTTATGCTTTCAAACTTTTAAAAAAACAAAAACATGCACATTTAGTCAATCTAGGCATACAACTAAAAAATAAAACAAGTTTAAAAAATTCGACGTGTCCTTTACATGAACGCTTACCAATACAATCACATATATAAATCAAAAGGTTTATCACCAGTATGTAATCCCATGTGTCTCTGTAATTTCTCTGTCTTATTGATTATAAGGTTTATCACCAGTATGTATCGTTATATGTGTCTGTGAGTCGCCGTCTCACTAAATGTTTTCCCATGGACATCATATATATTAAGGTTTTACCACCAGTATTTTCTTCATGTGGCGAAATAATGATCCCATATTGCTGAAAGTATTTTTGCAGGCATCACAATTATAAGGTTTATACTACTATACATGATCTCCTTTGTGTCTCTCTAAATTGTATGCCCGACTGAATGCCTTCCCACAGACATCACATTTATAAGGTTTATCACCAGTATGTGTCATCATGTTGTCTTTACGTTACATGTCTGATTGAATGCTTTCCCACAGATGTCACATTTTATAAGGTTTATTCACCAGTATGTATCTTCATATGTGTCTTTACGTATCTTTTCTCACTGAATGCCTTCCCACAGACGTCACATTTATGAGAATTTATGAGGTTTATCACCAGTATGTATCTTCAGTGGTTCTTTAAGATATACATGCAATGGAATGTCTTCCCACAGACGTCACATTATAAGGTCTCTCACCAGTATGCGTCCTCAAGTGTTTCTCTGCATCCGCTTTTCAAATAAAATGCCCTTTCGACGTCTGTGGGAAGGCATTCCGTGAGACAAGTAAGGTAAAGACACACATGAGGATACATACTGGTGATGAACCTCATAAATGTGACGTCTGTGGGAAGGCATGCAGTGATACAAGTAGCTTAAAGACACACATGAGGATACACACTGGTGATAAACCTTATAAATGTGATGTCTGTGGGAAGGCATTCAGTCGGGCATACAATTTAGAGAGACATAAAAGGATACATGTATAGTAGTGATAAACCTTATAATTGTGATGCCTGCGAAAATACTTTCAGCAATATGGGATCATTATTTCGCCTCATGAAGAAACATACTGGTAATAAACCTTATATATATGATGTCTGTGGGAAAACATTTAGTGAGACGGGACACTCACAGACACATATAAGGATACATACTGGTGATAAACCTTATAATTCAATAAGACAGGGAAATTACAGAGACACATAGGGATACATACTGGTGATAAACCTTTTGATTTATATATGTGATTTGTATTGGTAAGCGTTCATGTAAAGGACACGTCGAATGTTTTTAAACTTGTTTTATTTTTTAGTTGTATGCCTAGATTGACTACAAATGTGCATGTATTTTGTTTTTTTTTTAAAGTTTGAAAGCAATAAAATTCAAATTTTTTGTGATTAAATATTTTTCTTGGTATTTTCTGCGTCATGATGTGTGACGTCATATATGTGACCTTTGCGATAAAACTGTTAGCCATATTATAGAAAATTCGATTTAATGGACAAAAAGTCAATTATCACGATAACAGCTCGCAGATGACATTACGTTTGGGTGCTGTGTATCGGCTACGGATGTGACCGGTCAACAGGAGATGCTTACTTCTCCTAGGCACCTGACCCCACCTCTGGTTTGTCCAGGGGTCCGTGTTTCCCCAACTCTTGTTTTTGTATTCTATTTAGGACTTACGAGATTGATCACTGTTCGTTATCTTTGCCTTTACGTGTATATGGAATAGCTGCCAGAATAAGGGTGGTAGTCTAAGTTTTTTCAGTTTTTTTTCCAAGGAAGGTACATACTGAAGGAAATGTTTGTTGACACAAGGACTTTACCATAATTAAAACAGTCGCTTTTGTCCATGTGTTGTAAGAAAAAAAAATACACGTAATAAAATAAATGAAAACAACAACAGTTGGACAGCAACCCAGTCTAATAGCTAAAAAGTGTTTATATAGAAGTTA
Organism: Ostrea lurida; assembly: GCA_903981925.1. Lineage (NCBI taxonomy): Eukaryota > Metazoa > Mollusca > Bivalvia > Ostreida > Ostreidae > Ostrea > Ostrea lurida. The sequence goes on along the minus strand of CAJDSM010050135.1, from coordinate 10,287 downwards.
AACACGGCTAGGCCCACAGCGTAAATTGTGTCCAGGCCCCAGGATCACCCGCTCCAACTGACCTACAAATAGCATAACAAATATTCAGGTTCGTGTATTAAAAATTTAATTGAATTATAAGATAATTATGCAATTCCTTATTATGTTCCCCAAACAAAGTTTGGGAACATATTGTTTTTACTCTGTTTCTTCTTCTTCTTCTCCGGTACTTTTTTGTCCGGAAGTGTTCTCAGAACCTGTACATGGGATCAATATAAAACCTCTTTAGGATGATAGTATATCAATTTGTAGGTGTTCAGAACGATAGTCATTTTTCTGAAAGTGCATGCATGTGCATTGGGAATTTGGTGCACCAATTTTGGAATAAGTCCAACTTTTTTTTATTTTTCATTGAAATCGTGTGAGATTTATATGGATAATAGATATTGAGGCCCCTAACTTATCTGCATTGTCAAAATTTCGGTTTTGCACATGCATGCACGTGTGCTTCATTTTGATTGGATAATACTAAAATGTCTGTAACTTTCTAAGGAATGAAAACAATGTATTCATATTTACCATACAAGNAAACAATGTATTCATATTTACCATACAGGTAAGATAGACCCTATGTTTGTTTATTGATTAGTATGACAATATATGCCAACATGCACGGGCATGCGCGTGCATTGACTTTCGAAATTTAGATCGTTGAAGGTTAATAGCGCTTTTGTTTTTCATCAAAATCTTTCGAAATTGGGTATTTGAGTGTGTGTTGAACCTCTCTAACCGATCAGCAAGTCAAATTTTCAATTTTGCACGTGTATGCACGTGTGCTTAATTTTGATTGGATAATGCTAAAACGTCTGTAACTTTCTTATGATTCATATTTACCACACAGGTAGATAATATGTTTGCCCATAGAATGATGTAGTCAAATATGTCAACGCGCATGTGCGCGCATTGTCTTTAAAACTTTAAATGCTTGAAGGACCATAGCACTTTTCTTTGTCATCAAATTCTTTTGCAATCGTAGATTTGAGTGTTTCTTGATACTCTTTACAAATTGTTCTGGTCAGAATTACTGACCATCGCGTGCATGCACGTGTGCTGAATTCTGATTGGATGATTTTAAAATTACCACAATCCTCTTATAGACTGTAGGTATATGATACAAATGTCTGTTTAACGAAATCAACAATAATTCTAAATCAAATTCACATGTTTGCACATGTGTGTGCGAGAAAGCACGTACATTGAAATTCACCCTTTTTCATTAGATATTGATCGCTACCATTATGAGATTTCAATAATATTATGTTGATACATATTATAGAAAGGTACAATATAAGGTGATTCGTTGTGCAGAAACACATTGACACCACTTATTAAATGGGTAAGGTTTGGAGAACATCTGTAACGGTCCCCGTTGCATTTAGTACTAGTTAAACTTATAAATCAATGAAATGTGTATTGCCGTGCTCTCATTAACTTGATTAGTTATTGATTAAATGATTATTTGTTTTCGTCCCGTTGAGAATTTTTCAATCATATTGAGACGTCACCATTGCGGGTGAAGGGTTGCTTTAGACCTATGCTTAGCACTTACGGCTTTTAGCAGTGAGGGTTCTTTAGCGTGCCACACCTGCTGCGACACGGGTTCTCCGTTTTTAAGGTCATGTCTGAAAGACCCGTGATTCTCACTTCTAAATGCTGAATTGTTGGCGAAGGAGCAATCACTTCCTATTATAG
>CAJDSM010050130.1:493-12496 GCA_903981925.1 Ostrea lurida | reverse complement strand
CATGTATTTAAAATACTTTGCATGTTATTTTATTTTCCCGTATTATATCTTTTGTGTAAGAATTGGATCTCTTTTGTCATTATAGTGGGTATCTTACCAGGTGTTTTTGCTTGCTGTCAATTGCAATATGATGCAGATTGTATTTTGCCTTTGTAATTGAATATAGTATATTATAACAATGAACTATGAAACATTTTGATATAACGGTTTGAAAATGCTGTTAACACATTATTAGAGATGCTGGGAAGTTGTTTTTCATATATACTTGCGCAAATACAAAGAATAAAACTAAATTGATATGATTGTTATATGCAAATTTATCCCCACTGTGGGCAAAATTTGGAGTGTATCAAATCAAAGTGGCAGAGTGGTATAAGTAAACTTACATATACTAGCACTTTGCTCTGAGCTAGGTGCCTTTGTGGGGTTGGGCAAGCAAAGGTTAATTTGTGAAAAGTGAAGATATCCTTCTTTACCCGTCCAAACGTTAAGAGATTAATTATAATTGTGAATTATAGCAATTATTATGCTTTCAAGTTTATCGGTTTCCCCACCTTGGGGCATTAATAATTGTTTATCGCAATTTATGTAAAAATATCAAATATGTCAAAGCCACAGATTACAAAGGCCAACGTATCAGGAAATGCGATTTTTTTGTCCACAAGATGGTGGCCAAAGGGACAAATGATTAACTTGTGCAAAGTTGAGCAAAGTGTTGATATAGTTAATTACTGCCTAACCATCCTGACAAAATCTGAACAAAATCCGTTCAATGATTTCAGAGATTTCTGTACATTAGTGTAATGAAGCATCCAACACTTGCAGGACCATTACTAATGTCCCTCAGTTAGGTTGAAGGCAACGGCACAACGAAAAACTACAAATGGTTGGAGTCTTTACAATACAGACACTGTCACCTTTTACAACTGGTGACAAATTGTCACCTTTACAAAGGTGACAAAATTGAGAATGAGACGGGGGGCATTTCTTGATCTCCCCTCTGGTATTTTTTTTGGGGGCGGGCATTTAATTTCTCTGTTCATATTAATGCGCAATACACCAATTTATTTGATCAGACCAATAAGCTTCAGAATAACATTGTAATGACACACTGGGGATATGTTTAATGTAAAAATCAAGTCAGTTTTGAACCAGCATCATGTGTTTCTTCGTAGACCAATTGGTCTTACAGCTTGAAGCTTGTTTCCAAAGAATGACAGGAAGTCTCGGATGCTCCAGCAAACAAGACTTATAATTAAAATCTGCCAAGAAGTGATAAGGTCTTCTCTGGTTATGATGCAATGGCCAAAGATGTTTTCCACACATCTTTAAATGTCCCAATGAACAAGTGGAGAATTTGTAAATAACCACAATGTAATTCCTGATTGACCTAACGGGAATTTGCCATTAATGATCCAATTGACACCGTGTTAACTTTGAGATGCGTTGTTTTGTATTGTCATTTTGAAATCACAATGCTGTTCCATTGAATAGTGGAGTGTATCCAAAGCATTCTGTGCTTCATGGTTTGAATACTGGTGTGTAGCGCTGAGTTGAATAGTTTTCTGTTTACTCTGCACTCTAGTCTTGTTTGGAGAAATCCAACTACTTGATGCTAGATATTTGATCATTTCTGATTTGTTGGGAAATGGTTTATGTAGGTGATCAACAATTGTTTGAAAAGAACTTTAAGTGTTGCGAAGATCAATGTGGTTTTACTTGGAACGTAACAAAGTTGGAGTGGTGAATCATTTTATCAGTCTTCTCCATTCCACAACCACTGTTCATCCTAGCTAATGCTTGCTCATTGAAGTTAAGAATGTGCAATGATCTATGACCGGCACCCTGTCTAAGATGCTACATAGTGAATATGTGAGTTTTTTTGACGTTTGGTTTGAGAACAAATCAATTACAATGTTCAGTCCACAGACACCTGTGTTTATGAATGTTTCTTCCAATGGACGTAATGAAATGAATGCTCCTGGAAAAGTATTGTAATTCAAGTACAAAGACGCTGACTTCAAATACTTGGGTCCAAGTCAATCGAATTCCATTATGAAACAGAATGTTTGTATTTCTTGCGAGAGCGTTTCCACGCGGAGTACAAAAAATTTCACCCAAATTTCTTTGTCTAATATGCCATCCAATTTTTCAACTACTGTACTTTGCCATGATGAACCATTTGTTTAATCCACAGACATAGCAATATTGACAGAATGATCATATATGTTTCCCCTACAGCGAAGATTGAATCAAATTTTGCAATCAAATTGCGAGTTTTACAAACATCATCTCCATTGAAAAGAGATGTGGATAAGCTCTGCTTCGAGTTCTTTGGAATAATTCTATTAACAACAGCATCACAGAATCCACTGTTAAGTCTTTTCTCCCTCAAGTTTTTCGAATCGCAACTGATTTTGTATGCATCTACTCGTAGAATTTTGAGGTAAAGAATGGGGAGCATTGATGTGGGATAATGTGCAGCTTGTTTCTGAATCATACCAACGTTGAATAATATCAAGTCATTTCTGTCATTGACATTGTGACGAGGACGATTAAAGAGAGTTGAGCAAACTCCCAGATCAATCTTTCTGCCGGCATTATTAGTAAATCAACTCAAAAAATACTAAAATGTTCCTTCCAAAGATTGTTTGCATGAGATGGGCATCGTGACTTAAATCTTGAAAAATCCAACGATCGACACAACTGCTTCTTGAAAAATAAATTCACCCACAGCAATCTTACTTTACAACCAAATGGTTTCTTACATGCCGTTAGAAGTTGAAGACGACTATCCATAGGGCTAAGTCTATTCCTACCATGAATCTCAATCAATAATGAATAATTTAAGATCCGTGTACGCAGTGCGGAAAAAATGTTCATTCGATCACAGTGCAGTCTTGTTGGTTTTGACTGATTTTGATGAAAGGCAGATGCTATGTAGAACCTCCGAGATAATTGATGCTGCTTTTGCCGGTGTAAGCACAAAGAAGTATTCTGATATCATCTGGATTTCACCGTTCTGTGTAACAGAGAATCTGGCAAGCTGCTGTCGATAAAGGCTCTGATCAAAAATATTTTCCAACAGCACCACAGAAAGAAAGCATAATAGGTTCTTTTTAGGTTTTTCATTCCAATGCAATACATGATAAAAATTCTCTGCGCTTAAGTTTAGACTTCTAAAATGCTCCATTTGGCAATGCTGGTAATCTAACTGAACTTCTCCCAGTTTAAAGTCTACGTTGATTGATATGCCGTATTTCAGCACCTTATTATATCTCTCTCTGTTCAATAGGTCTGGTCGGGATTGAACTGTACATAGCTTGTATTCAAGAGACCTTCATTTATTTGTCTGTTCTGTTTGTTGACTTCGGGCGCAGTTCATCATAAGCATCTGATAAATCCTCAGTCGCCATTGCAAAGGGAATCAAGAGTTCGGCAGTTGAATTATATGCTTTATTTGTGTGTAAGGAAATATTCTAAGATTTGGATGACTTCTCCAAATGTGTCAGCTCAGAAAAAGATCAACTGATTCATCATTTCCAGGGGAAGAAAGCAGACATTAATTAGTTCTCTAGTAGTAATTGCTCAGCATCAGTGTTTTCAGTTGAAACGAAATTATCTTTATAACTGTTTGGTGTTTTCCGTCTTCGGATTTTTTATGCCATCTTCAGTGTATAAAGTACTTTAGTCTCATGAAATGCAGACATCGATCCTCACTATCATCATTGATTCATTGCAAGCATCGTCATTGTTTCTTTTCAATGTATCTTTTTCCGTTTCTTGGGAATCAATTAGTTGATCTAATCAGCCAGACACCAGTTTCCAAGCTGTTTAGGACGGTTTGGATAAGTACCGTTTAAAACATATACACATTCCACATCAGTAGAATTTGGTGACAGTTTGTCCAGTTCTGATCTGTTTGATAAGAATTACTCTGTCATCAGAGGACGGTGTTTAGGTGAAAACCAACATCTCTGTGATGCTTTGGAAAGGTGGCATCTTGCAGAACAGATAAGCAGCTTCTTGTGCTCACTTCTACACTATTCAAAACAGTGATTTCCATTGTGTATCTTGTCTTAATATCAAGATTTCCTCTTCCTCGGTTGCAGGCCTGTTTAGTAAAATCACTCATTCCTCTCTGACATTTACTTATTTATGAACAATATACCATTGCACAGCATATGGGTCCAAGATTTGTACTGAATTCAAGTGTAGCTTTGCCAGCTTGAGAACAGCATTGTTTTGTAAGATTAACTCTCAGGTCAGAGGGACTTTGTCTTTTAAAAAGACTTTTGGACCTTCTTTAATGAATTCTATGCATCTGATATAACTTCCCTTAATATTTTTTCAAATCAGAAGACAAAGTTCTTAATATGGACAATCAACAATTCATTTTCATTTATTCACTGTTTTGGATTCATCGATCATCTTCTTGTATGAATTCACATCGACAGTCAAGAGGCTTCTAAAATCAACTCTTGTCAAAGAGGGCGGGAGGGGGGAAAACCAAACTCTGCACACTGCTTTCATTTCTTTTCTTGCAATGTTTCGTGAATGTTTGTGCAACTTTGCAAGCCAGGCCAGACTCAGTCTTTCTCAGATTATCCATTCAAGTATTGATCAACAAAAATTCAACGTATTTTCTGTTACTGTTTTCCTGGCTGATTATGGTGCGATTTTCAATTCCAAAGCATCATATGGTACATGGAGTACACCGCCTCGGTTGAACATTCAACTCTATAAAGGAAGATCTTTTCACGTTCCTAATTGGATGTTGGTCACTTCTGAGCACAGTGTTCATGAAACATTCGAAACTCATGATCCAAAGTACTTACATGTGCCGGGTCTCTTCTGTACCAATTTTGTTTTCTCAAACCATGTCATTTCACTAGAATTTCCTTCATCTGGGTATTCCTTTCATCTTTAATTTAGCCAAGTGCTCTGAGGAGATCAGTCCATTCGCTGTATCTGCAGCGGACAACGAACCACTGAACAATGTTCGGCAAACCAAGCTGTCTGCATCATAGCAAACCATCTTTTTTTACGAGTTCAGATAGAGGAGAATTTCTCAACTGTCTAAATACAAAAAAATCCGTTCATTGTGGCCGAACAGATTATTACACATGCTGCATGGGATTTTTATTTCAGGTGCTGTATGCGTTTTCCTTTTGTGTTCTGCAGTTTCCATAATGCCAAGTCTGCATTTAGTCTTAACTTGTTGAATTTGAGTTTTTTTTCAATTTGAGAACAAGTTTGGGACTGACTGGTCGCCGCCGTCTATCAAGACTTCTCACATTACCCATTTGGACAATATCTGAGTATGAATTCATGAACTATCCTGTTTCATCTTGAAGTTCTTCCCTTTCCAACAAAAGCTATTGTTGGAAATGACAAAATTCTGCAGTCGATCTTTGATATAAACTAAGAGTCGGTTGCCGCTTCACACTGGTGCAAAATGTGGTAAGACCTGATTCATGTTCGAGAAGCGTCGGATCCAACAAAGTTCAAAGTTTGAATAACTACTACCAACAGAGAATAGACACTTCACAAAATCCATCAAAGAAGATCACTAGTCATACAAGTATGTGATGATAAGAAACTCTGCCTTCTACTTCTGTACGTTTCTACTCAGAGTTCTTGACCGAATTCATTCCCAGCTTGTTGTTGTCAGATTTCATGAACCTAACTTTCCCATCACACATTGATCTCTTCGCCAGTTTCTGTTTCAGAAACTTGCTATGGTTCAATAAGCCAGCGGAATGCTCAGTACCTTTGTAGGTCTACATTCTCCATGATAATAATCTTTGGATGGACAAACTTCTTTCTTTAATTAACAGGAACTGTCACATTTTATCTAATTTTCGTGGCGAGCCATTAACAGAGTGCTTGAATCTTACAGGAACCATTGACTGATATTCCTTTGACACAATAACTGGTCCACCTCGTAGGGAGCTCTCTAATTTGCGATGAATGGAATTCGTGTAGATACGTAATCCGTTCTTTAACTGGAAACAAATCTAGTTCGTTTGGTTTAGGTGGCCAGGTATTCCATTAGGTACAGAAACTTCTGGAACGTTTATTTTCTCATATTGATGGACATAGCAGAGTATTGCAAAATTCCTTCTGCATTTTTCAACAGACTGATGTGATCAAGTAAGGATATTGCTTTTCATTTCATTTCACCCGTTTGATAATTCTTCTCACTTTAAACACTCTCATATTGAATACATCGTAGTTGATGACAGCAAGAAATACAAATACAGGACCAAGTAGATTGTTCACATGAAACATTAATGCAGATTCTCAGTGGTTCTATTCCAACTCCTTTGTCTTTGTTTCAGTCTTCTTCTGCACAATTAGACCATGTTCCTGTCCTCTTTCTTGATTATCGTTTCTTTATTTGAAATACTTTCAGTTTAGTCTTCAGACAGATCACGTCTCCAGGACATGCTCTTTAATCGCTCTTTTACAGACACAAGGTGGATTTTCTGCCTCCTTTCATATTTTCTATCTGTGTTCTTTTCCTATTCTTTCTTTCTTCTCAGAATCATGGAAAATTCGATTAAAGAGTTTTCAGACTTTCGGCGAGGAGGCTTTTGCTCTCCTCCCTGGCCATCTCCCCTACAGCCTTGGGGTGTTCATTGCTTTTTCTTTTCTTTTAATTTTAACTTTGTCTTTTTTTACTGTTGCACTCTTTGTCGCCAACTTTGTCTGTCCTTTTCTTAATAACTTTCCACAAGTCTTGGGATCGTCCGCACTTTAACGGTTGTTTCTGCTATTTGTTGGTCCCGTTCATTTTCCCCTTTTTACTTCAGATCATTCATATGTCTGATCACACTGTCTAATGCAGTTTTGTCAATTTGTCTCTTCTTGTCTTTACTTCAGACATTTTGTCTCATTTGGAATCTGTCTTGCAGCATGTGTCAATTTGTTCTAGTGGAACTTCCTTGGAATTCCTGACTTTAGGTCTCTTTATCCACCAGCTTACTGTTTTGTGCCGCTTTAGTTCTCGGTCACCGGGCTCCCAGAACCTTGAAATTCTTTTCTTGAAACTCCGCTCTTTACGATATTTATCCTCAGCTGTCTTGGTCATTAGTTGATATTTGGTATCCACCCGTAATGGCTATTCCCTTGCACAGCATTTTGTCTTATTCTACCAGATTTTTCTTTGTTTTTCTGTTCACCTGTTTAATTGATATAGGTAATGCTGGCGTTTGAATCTATTGCTGCCACTGTTTCCTTTTGTTGTACTGAGTATGCTCACCAGCGACTCTATACGCCTCCAGAGCTATTTTTGTTCTTATGTGTACCTTAAAAAATCTGCTATGGTGATCCGTTCGCCTATTGCAGGCGCTACCATTATTGGACCAGGTGTTGGCTGTGTTTTCTCCACTCTCATTGTATCCTACATACCCCCCATTATTCACTCGGAAAAACTATTTTTCTGTGGTTGTTCTACTGGCCACTGGATGATAGGGTTCTCGCTCGCCCTATCAAGCCAGCTTTGGCTCGACTTCAATATAGGGACTCTCTCTTATTTTACTTATCTCTCATAATCTTCAGTTTAACTATCCACTTGGAAATCTTCACAAATGCAGACAGCCTTCGTACCACAGTGAAACATTGGTGCCAGATTCTTTGTAGATCGTGACTATGCGAGCACTTCTTTATTCATGTCTCGACCTCTAGTGACGTTACAGCTAAATTGTGAGTCTTATTTGTCTGTTGATCTTTTCTCTTATTAACTTGCAAAGATTAATTATCCCCTTGTCGTTTTTCAGAGTGTTAGTGACCTGGCGTATGTTTTGCCCCTTTCGATATTATAACCTTTCGTGATGCTCTCAGCTTCAACATTCTCGATCCTGTTCTCGGGAATGCTGCTTTGCCGATTGTATCGCAAATGTAGTTCCCTTTTATTTTGTCTCCTTTCTCTATTTCTCTTTTTATGACATCCAGGCTCAACTATTTTTGGACACCGCTTTTAATTTTTTAGACAGTTGTTTCTCTTGCGGATTTTGGCTTTGTCAAGGCCTATTTTATATTCCGTACTTAGAGATAATTTGCCTCTCCCACGCACGAGACTTTCAATCAACCCTCCTGTAGAGCGTCCGGGTTACTATAGCGCATTCACAGGTCCCCAGTGACCCTCTAAAAATGCTCTTATTCTTAAATTATCGACTAATGGGACATTCCGGTGCTGAGTTTATGACACCCGCACATTCAAATAAACGCAAGCTTCCCTTCCTCTGTATCTCATCTTTAGTCAACCCAGATGTCACCCCCAGCCAAATTTCCCCCCCTCCAGAACATGCCATGTCATTCAGCAAGCTAGCTCCGTACTGAAGACTGTTTCCGTCACTACTTGTAGCGTGTCTCTAAAACTTTTGCCATCTCTCTTTACGGATTGAATCCGCTACACGGTTGATGTTTCTTCCTCTGTCTGAGTGATAATTATTATGCGATCCATTAGTCTCATTGGGGATGTTGTATGAAAGCAAAGTTTGATCACGCATGATCCACCATCTATTTTTAGATCTACTGCAACGAGTTTGGTCAAGTATCTTTTTACATACCCCTGATGATTCTAATCCTCTCAACTAAGTCTCACAGCTGATTTCTATACTCTAATTGATTTAGGTGATTACTCATGTACATATACTCATAGCAGGGTATTGCTCTGGTATCGAACACATTAATTTGCCAAAATTTAATGGCTCAAGAACTTTTATAAGAGAAGCCAATAAACTTACACTCCTACCAGACTTTATAAGGTCCGCGTGATCATGACTATGGCGCAGTGTGTTGAGAGAGGTTTCGGACACTCGGTGTATTGCAAGGAATCACATATCTCTAAAGAGCCAGGTCAAACTGTCTCAGCCTCCCAATCAATGAAAGAAAAGCATATTACAAGAAGTACAGACCATTGAAACTCTTTGGACAATGATATTAACATGATAAAGTGAATCCTAGTCTGATCTCCGATACTTCAGTAGTGATCTTCACAGCGCTAGCTTATTCATTGCATAATAAGTTGATTTCAGCTTTCTTACCAATCCAATAGAACGACCGCCTATTTGACACTGAAAACCGCAGTGCAAGGCCTAGTATGATTCCGATTTAATGAGAGAGCTCAATATAGACGCACAAGGTAATATCAAACTGTTCGAAACATTTGCCTATAAGATAAAGAGACAATGAACCAAACAGAACCTTGCATTAGCACCTACAAAGATTTTATTTGACCTGGATACAGAGGAGCGAAACCATCAATCCCTTACTAATCGTTATATTGACGATATTGAACTTATGTGTAGTGTTATATTAGCCGACTATTAGTACCTTTATTTCACAAGCCAACTAAGCCTCAACATGTATATGTAGAATTCTGAATGAGAATTGAGTAATCTGATTCATTTTACACTTTTATGTCATTGTCAGACCGACCTACCTAACCTGTCATGAGAGTAATGGGATAATGCTCCAGGCATTTGTCATACAAGTTATTATATAAGTACACGTTTTGTGAAGATGAGTCTCCCTCCTCTGTTTTCTTTGGGATGTTATGCAATGATCGATAATTCATAACAAATCTGAACGTTGTCTATACTTATCTTCTACCAAGTAAGCAAGCTTCACTAGCTAAGATTTCAGAATATTCATACTCCGATTTTTCATAAAAAAAATCATGTCGAGTCTACTCCGGGTGCTAAATGTAAATTCTATCTTCTGTTGCTTACAGCTATATATTAATACAATATGTTTGAGATCAGTCCCACAGTACAATTGGTTACAATCTTGTACTTCCAATCTAGGTAAAGCTGATGCTGAACATAGATTTGATGAATCTGAATACGAATCACGTGAGATAGTGCATATGTAGCCAAATATTCATGTCACTGTATCTTTATCATTACTGCATGTCTTTGGCACTCCCCGCTACTACTTCAGTATCAATTTATTGATTCGAAAATTGTATTGGGAATTTTAGACCTGACTGTCTGGTATAAGCACGTCATTTTGGCCCGCGAGAGGGGTAACATTTACATGAGCCAGAAATTTCAGATTAGTTAGTGATCCCTTCCAGAGTTAATTTCCCGACGATTATTCTCCTTAACCAGCGCAGTTTTTTTCTTTTGCATAAGTATTTGGTGTTCCAGATGAGTCAGTTGGAGGTATGGCAGAATCTTTAGTCGAGATTAAGTGTGTCGCCCGAAATGTGCAATATCGGTTATGCAAACTCTTCTTTTTAGCAGCAAGTTCTCGGTTTGTGGTGTGATTTATTCTATACTAAAAACTGTAAAGGGATTTGATGTTTTTCTCGTGCATGTGGTGAATTATCAGCTTTAATATGAAACCTAAGAGGGCATTAGACATTAGGTAGAGGCAGTTTAATCCTTTCGTCTCTCTCTCTCTCTCGTACTCTTCTCTCTCTCTCTCCCCCCTGTTGTCTCTCTCTCTCCCTCCCCTATCACGTGGGCTCTCATGGCCACTCTCACTCTTGCATGGTCTCTCTCATACGCTGTCTCTCTCTCTTTTCTTCGTTTCTCTGCCTCCTCGTCATCTTGCTCTCGCTCTCCCTCGTTCTCCCTGCCGTCTGCTCATTTCGGCGATTCTACATGTAACTTCGTCACCCTATATCCATGCCTGTTCCTTATCTGATTACATCGTGATCGAATAGAGCATAGAAGGCCTCAATGGCAGATGCATGCCTTTCGCAGCACTTATCTATACCGAAGCCCCACGGGTTTTGGTGTCAAAAATAACGATTTTTAGTTTTATACTATTATTTATACAGAGACCTAAAGCATCCTCATATCAGATAGAGTTTCTATCTTGTCAGTCTAACGTAGAGGCTCCTTCTATTCTCACATTCAAACTGGTCTGAAATTCGACATTTCTCCCATTGCACTTACATGCTAGCTCCTTGGCTACCCCATAGCTCCACTATATCCTTCGCATGAAGATGGAATATTCATTCCCATGTACCGTTTTAAATAAATGCTTCAAATTATTAAAACATAGTCTAGAAATGAAGTAATTACACGAAGATCGGTCGATACATCCAGGGGCAAGTAAGCTGATTTGCACGGGGTGATTCTTTTTCAGCAATTGTAGTGATTCAGTTTAACCCAAACGTACAATAACAGATAGGTACATTATTTATACACTACGATGTCATTACAATAGTGAGATTGGTCCCCTCTTACATACTGAATAGACTACAATATGAAGGTAATAAATCTAGACGTTTTGTGATTTATCGTAAGGGGTGCTGTCCCTCGGGTCTCTTCATATGCTTTTTTGTTAGTTATATGCCGTACGTTAAATTTTTCATCATCCCCGGTGCACAAAAATGAAGATAAAGCAATAAAACCACGTTTACCCTGCACTTTACTCTAATTACCGAACATTTAAATTACATTTTCATGGAATGAGACCATAAGATTATCTAGAAAACATCTGAGAGTCCTTTTTTGCGTCTCTGTTTTACTGCATTTGACATAGGCGCAGTTGAAAACAGTAGACAGCAATCTGTGTACATTTGCATATTAGAAAATTTGTATATATTAGGAGTTAAATGCTTCAGTACTCCCCCCTCCCCGCTAGTATCTAGATTGCAGATAGAGTGGAGTATAAGTCCACATACGATACTTCTGTATGGCACATTCTAGATGATATGGGTGGGCCATTTTTCCAGGATATGATAATTGCCAGGATGTATCTATAATTGCCAATCCATCCATTTAACGAATTCATTTTTCTTTAGAAAGTCGCGTATAGATGTAGCAAATCATAAATTCATTTGATTCATCAACAGCAACAGGGTTAGATTAATTGCCATCATAGAATCTCCTTTCTTAAATCTCTCGAATCAGAACAACAGGGAGATGTACGATTTAATTAAAGTTTGTATATAGCAATGTCTGAAGTTATTGCGAGACAACATTTTTGTGCAGTTATTGGAGCGAATTCGTATCAGCGCAGCGACCAGTGGGCCAA
>CAJDSM010050129.1:0-10449 GCA_903981925.1 Ostrea lurida | reverse complement strand
GAGTTTGAGTATGAGTACAGAAAAAAGTTTTTATAATCTCCAGGCCTGATGTCGCTCATGCCCAGCAGTCATACGCCATTTTGGTTATTGTCATGGTCGGATCATGTGCCTAAATATTGCGTCACGAACGACTAATTTATAGGGGGAAATAAGAGATAGAGCGTTCGATACGTATTTTTGCACGTGTCAAACATGTAAATACCTGCTAATTGATTAATAGTCTTTCCTATCTCTAGAAATATTATCATATATGATGAACCGCAACCTCCAAACACATGGGGAACTCGAAGAACACATGAGTGATTGACACGGATCCATGACGCACCCAGAAGCTCCGCCCACCGTAGTCTTAGCGACGTTTCCGAATCAGACGTTCTGTAGAAACCATGGTAACGAAATCAATATAACTTTGATCCTATCCGATATTTCTTTAATTTTTCTCAGAAATACTGTAATTACCAATGTATAGTACAATTATTTCTTTTGATATCAAAATTAGAACTATTCATTATCGATATAGAAGCAAATGCTGACGATATACACTTAAGCGCAAAGATGAACCTCCATACGAGATCAGTAGATGAATCACTGTCACTACATTGATCAGTACCGAGACTAACTGCCCACATAAAGCCTGATATGTACATACCTAAACTGAAATATTTATCAGATCAAAATGTGGGAAACTTTCCATGCATTAGTATGACACGAGCGGGACTCGAACTCATAACCTCCCGAATATGAAGCGAATGCAATTTACCACTGAGCTACCGCGCACACGTTACATTAATGAGGGGCTCTACTATTTGTAATGAAAAGGCAAAGATAGCAAACAGTGATCAATCTCATAAGTCCCCAAGTGGAATACAAAAACAAGAGTTGGGCAATCACAGACCCCTGGACACACAAGAGGTGGGACCAGGTGCCTAGAAGGAGTAAGCATCCCCTGTCGATCGGTCACACCCTCCGTGAGACATGCGTTGTCTTTGTCAGGTAAATGGAGTAGTGAAAATACATTAAAATACCGTTAGACTGATTGATTGATTGATCATTTCTTGTTTTACGTCCCACTCGAGAATATTTCATTCATATGGAGACGTCGCCATTACCGGTGAAGGGCTATAAAATTTAGGCCTATGCTCGGCACTCAGGGCCTTTGAGCAGGGAGGGATCTTTGTCGTGCCATACCTGATGTGAACACTGTTAGAATATTGGGGGTTTGTCAGAGGTGTAGACATTCTTTTTATTATCAATACCATTAACCTTGTACATTTTTGTCAATAATAGTTTCACATTAAATGTTATTAAAGTGAAGCGTGTCTGCATACACTTTCTTCAAGTAAGTGTGCTGAGAAAACAAGATGGAGATTGGACTATTTAACTACAAGCCTCCGTTCTCTTATCTTTAACAAATAACAACCTAGTCGCACTTAGATGCAGTTATTTCTACAAAAAACGTTTTGTTCTTTGTGTAAACATTGTTAGAAACCCACATTCCGACGGCTACAAGCAGCAAATGCTTCCTGGATATGAATTACATGTCGACAGAGGCCGTTAGGACTGATTTTGAAGTGGAGGGGGGGCAAACCTTACAAAAATCACAGAAGTGGGGGGGGCAAACCTTAAAAAAAAATCACAGAAAGTGGGGGGGGAAAACTTAAAAAGCATTGAACACTAAAAGTGGGGGGGGGGGGACCTCTATTTATTACTGAAAGTGGGAGGCACACTTAATTTATGTGTATTATAGTGCACAGAATAAAAAGTCACTCGAGAAAAGGGGGTGGCAAAAACATGACTTCTTGCCCCCCCCCCCCCACTTGAAGCGGCTCCTACGCCCATTGTTTCAATTGAGTCTTTGGAGTTCACATATCAACAATGTTCCATGATATTAGATAATGTGTAGTCAGATGCATTGTTGGTCCGATATGAGTGTGCTTGTCGGTAAAAACAAAATCGCTAAATAATTAGGAAAATCATTGAGCTACGCCGTGCATGAGCTGCGTGGCGTATTGTCATGACGCTGTTAACCTGATAAAAACCTAATATACCTCCCGCACTATTGCGACCCCCAATAAAGTAACTGCTGCACCAAGTCTGAACTTTTCATATCAAATCTGAAAGCGAAGTTCGTCTCCACCTTCAAAACCATGCTGAGTCAGCAAAAAGTAAATAAGATCTGATGTGATAAGGAATCTCTCTCTCTCTCTCCTCTCTCGGTCGTCTCTCTCTCTCTAGAGTTCTCTCTCTCTCTCTCCTTCTCTCTCTCTCTCTCTCTCTCTCCTCTCTCCTTCTTCTCGTCTCTCTCTCTCTCTTCTCTCTCTAGATTCTCTCTCTCTCTCTCTCTCTCTCTCTCTCTTCTCCTCTCTCTCTCTTCTCTCTCTTCTGCTCTTCTCTCTCTACTAATCTGTGTGTTGTCTTTCTCTCTGCTGTCTCTGCTCTCTCTGTTCTCCTCTCTCTCTCTCTCTAGATTCTACTCTCTCTCTCTCTCTCTTCTTCTCTCTCTCTCTCTCTCTCTCTCTCATTCTCTCTCTCTTCGTCTCTCTCTCTCTCTCTCTCTCTGTGGGTGTGTCTCTCTCTCTTACTCTCCTCTAGATTCTCTCTCTCCCTCTCTCTCTCGTCTTCTCTCGCTCTCTCTCTCTCTCTCTCTCTCATCTCTCCTGCTATCATCTGTGTGTGTGTCTCTCTCTTGATCTGTGTGTCTTCTCTCTCTGTCTCTCCTCTTCTGTTTCTCTGTCTCTGGCTCTCTGCTCTCTCTTCTTCTCTCTTCTCTCTCTCTTCTCTCCTCTCTCTCTCTCTCTCTCTCTCTCTCTCTCTCTATATTTACATTTAAAGGTTACAGCATGAGTGATGTGATGCACAGAAACAAGCAAATCTGCTCGATTTTAACTCGGAGAAATGTTTGGGAAACTTGACATTTGTTCCTTAAGGATGTGTCGAGAAACTTATTAGCTTTAAGTTCATTGACCATACCGATGGGCAAAAGAAATTTTTTTATTAGACTGAATGTGTGGATTTTTTTCTATCATTAAAAGAAGGGGAAAATGTCAAAAAGCCTTTCGAACTCTGTCACAGTTATAGAAGTAATCTGCTCACGTGACCTGAGTAATAAGGTGAATTCTGTCACGTGATCTGAGGTTCTGTGGCTGAATCTATTTGAATCTGTCACGTTGATCTGAGTTGAATCTAAGGCGTGAAACAGCGCTCCGAGCATCTATATACAATTTTGATAAGCTGGGGGGAAAAAACCAGCATTCCCTGAATTCTTTTTAAGACACATAGTGTAGCACATACACTGAGTCCACGATCACATCCTAACTCTTCATGTAGATAGATGCATTATCGATGCTTCAGTCCCGCCTCCCCCCAATCATATATTGACCTGGTTCAATTATAGTTTGCCGTCCATGCAAGTAGTCCATCATATTGTAATTATACCCGGGCCTTGTTACAAGTAGTTATATTTCGGGAAATGTCATAATATTCATGATTACAAATCTTAAAGAGATGAATTCCACGTCGAATCTATATCTTCCATTCCATTGATTGCAAACTGGAAAATTAAATTATCTACCATTGATATAACAGATTGATGAATAATGGCACCCCATGTAATATTGACTTGTCAACAAAATGCGCCCATGCCCAGCGGCAGTCTGTGTACTTACAATGTATAGGAAAGACCCCCCCCCCCCACCGGGCATGGGCTACCCATTTATGGTACGCAAACATTATCATGTAAGATGTAGAGCCCCCTAACAAGTAAACTTTAAAAGCTCTAAATCAGAGAACTTTCGCTTCTTCCTTGACCTCTAGTTATTGCACCCTCATTCAACAAATCCCCCTCTTCCCTCTTTGGTGCGACAAATCCTGAATCCGCCCCTTGATCATGGTTGAATTTGTTTATTGTTGCAAAATAAATCTGGGTTGAATGTAAATTGTTTAACAATCCAGCTCCGATATTTTATCCTCATATGGAACCGTCAAGCCGTGTCGATGAAGGCTGTGAAGAGCACAAGTGAGCAGTCTAACTCGGCCTAATTATCTGTGCCCCGCCTATCGCAAAATTAACCTATCATTTCTTCTCTTTCTACATATACAATTAGGGTGTATGTTTCACCATTAATGATTTCATATGTTACGACAGAAAGTCTCTTACTTACTCATTGCTCAGTCGACGCAGTTCCCTGATTCGTGCTACTCTAATCTCTACTCCCTTGCTGATTTAGTTCGCGAATCTGAATCTGCGCATCAAGCGACGATGCAGAGTTATGGCTCTTGACGTTAAACACCGAGTAAACAATGTTGTTGTTGTTTTTTATTTAGAAGTGTACATACTTATTGCTAGGCTTATAATTCACCTGTATCTTCGGGCGTAAATCGGTTATTGAAAACTTGCCTTTCTGGTTTCTAATGATTCTACTGGTTTTATGTCATTCAATCAGGTATGAATGGCGCAATTTATTGATGCCTTCGGAGATGTCAAGCACGCTTAGAAACTCGACTAAATCTGCCAAGGGGTAGAATCAGAGTTAAGCGAATTCGGACACTTGGCTTGTCGAAGATGTACTACCATGATACGTCCGTAATATATATCTCGTTATGATAACGTCGTTGTCATTTTGACGTTACTTTATTCGCGTCCATGGAACAAGAAGGCAATATCAGACTCATATTAAATTAATCACATCTTATTTTCGCCATTTATTCAAATTTTATTAAACAAATGTGCACTGGGACTTTTAGGAAATTGTAAATGGACTCCCCGGAAAATTTTAATTACTTTTAGATGTTTTAATGCAGCGGATACTAATTTGAACGACGAATCTTGTTTTACATGTAACGCTGTGAAATTCAGGCCATGTCGGCATTTATGGCCTTTTGAGCAGGAGAGGGAGTCTTCTTTCGTGCACACTGCCGTTTGCGGCGTTTTTCGTCGCGACAAGACAGCATTATCTTGACGACAAGCAGGTACTGCCGGGGGCTTGTGTAATCCGGCGATCTTCACAGGTTCGTAATGGAGCTAGTAGATGGGTGTTAATAAGTTTGGGGGCTAGGTGACAGTACAAGATCGGATACAAAAACAAATTTTATGTTGGAGGACATCACGCGCATCTCTGATCCTCCTTTTTTTTTTTATTGTGATTGTAAACGTATTTCTGGTGTAAGGATGTTTGGACTGATCTGAAACTGCTGATATAGTACTAATCTTTCGTCTGCTCTCCGCATTACAAATGTATACAAAGAATCCGGGGTCTTCGGTGGGACCATCAGATCTACTCAGAATGTAAAAGAAACAAAATTAAACATTCAATAAAATCCAACTGTAGAACCAAAAACAAAACAAATTTAAATTGTACAGTTTGTTTAGCGCTACATCAATTGATCAGACGAAAATACACCCTGTTATACATCATCTTACATGAAACAAACTTCTTTGCTTTTCTCAGCAGTCCTTGTTCTATTCAAACCAGAGACAATGTACTGACGATAGGACCACACTTTTAGACCAGAAAAGCTCCTCCAAATCGAACAGTATTGAAAAGGCCTCGTGGAAGAAATTAAACACTACACTTTTTGACCACTGCGTGTGAACACTCTTCCTCTATCAAAATGGCAAAATGAAACCTTCATATGCTTGAGGTCGGTCATCTCAAAAGACTGTCACATATCTGAGGTGAAATGTCATGTGATCTGAGTGTGAAATTGTCACATGATATTATGTAAATGTCACGTTTGATTGATGTGAATCTGACACATGATCTAAGGTAAACAAACAGTCAAAAGTTCTCATCGAATTAGTCAGTACTGGGAAATGCCCAGCATTTTACTGAATTATTTCTAAGCATCAATTTTTTAACCACCATTCTGGTTTTGCGGACGGTATTCTAAGTTCAACATGACGAGGGAGGTTTTACTGCCTCCTATGGCACCTGATTTCCACCTCTGTGTGTCCTTGGGTCCGTATATTGCCGACACTTTTGTTTCGTATTCATTTGAGACTTACGAGATTGATCCACTGTTCCGTTATATTTGCGCTTTACATTACTTTATTTTCAATTATGTTCTTTATTCTCGGTCTTTTCGCTTGAAAAAGGCGCCGGGTTCCTTCATAGCAATACAGATTTATGGTCTTTGGTGATCACGTTTTCACAAACTGCTGCTAGACTCTTTCACGAAAGGTTTATCTAAATTCTGTTCCATATTCTTTCGATAAAAACGTAATCTCGTTTTAACGTCATTCATTTCGCAAATTCTACGGTCGCTATAATGACCTTGTTTGCGATTACAAATTACACTAAGTCATAATTATGTTGGACTGGCTTGTTTTCATACCCTTTTTTAGATACTGTCCATTTGCACTAGCATTTGACTACGGGTAATCCCGTTTACGTTTATTCTCGCACTGAGGGTTCACGGCGGTTTTGACCTCAGTTAAGGATGCTTACTCCTCCATGGCACCTGATCCTGCCTTTCGCCTTTGTCGGAGGTTCGTGTTGCCCTAACATCGACTTTTTAGATGGGGGGGGGGGGGGTTGATTGCTTCTTTTAATTATTTAACATCGCCAATTAATATTACCAATTTTTATGATGAAAAAAGAATAATATTTATTTCATATGTCGATCACTATCAACTGGCGGTCTGCACTTACCTAATTGCAGGCATTTCTTAATACACTGATTGATCTGCGATAGTTTCCATACCTGATCAAGGACAATGGCTCATGCAGGTGTGACCGTCGACAGGGATGCTGTACCCTCTAGGCACCTTATCCCACCTAGTACACGGGCGAGCGTGAGGGGTTCCTGTTTGCCCAATTTTTGATTTGTTTCCCTATAGGATCGAGTTTGTCAATATGTTCACCTTTCTGTTTTATTTAAGCAGAAATTTTTTGTACATAATATTCCATACCATTATTAGACTGTCATTTCTGTACCTGGGTTTCGATAACGGGTTAATCCCGTTACTTTGTGTCGACTGTACGGGCTCACGGCGTGTGACCGTCAGCAGGGACGCTTACTCTTCCATGGCACCTGATCTACCTCGCGTTGTCGGGAGTCCGCGTGCCCTACACTCGACTTTGTATATATGTTTTTGGTGGACTTTATAATAACCGTCATTTAACAGCATGTTACACTTCGCCAACTTTATATCAGCGTAGACATAACACGATACAGAAAAAATTACTGTCGAATGGTGATTATGCCAAAACGCGTGACTGTAATTAGAAGCACGGAACAGCCAACTACTTTCCTAGAAACAGTTTGTGGAATTGCTTTTGATGAAAATATTGGTATTCAAAAGTACAAGCGGAAATTACTAGTACATTATGTCTTGGCTTCAATTACGAAATATTCACAGGATTGTATTGTGCCACCACCCCATTTACATTTATTCGTGTGCCATGCTATCATTTATGTTTGGTTTCACGCGGATGCACTTGCGCCCGATTCTCATTGGTTGAAGCACCTTTTAAATTGAGGGTGATTTTTTCAATCGACGTACGCTGAACAACAAGTAAGTTAATCAACATTATTTGTTGTTTTCAATATAAAATTAAATGATGCGTCTTTTACCGTTAAAATTCCAGTGTACTGCCATTCACCAGAAAAAAAAATAAGGATTCATTTCTTATATCGTGGTAAAATCAACTCTAAAGCCGCAATCACCAATGGGCGGCCCGCTTGACAACCCGAAGACGGAATCTACTCATGCCAGACACGGCTAACCAGTTCGATTTCATAAAAATTGAAATCAAACGGAACTAAACATGTATGATAAGAAAAATGCTGATAAAAAAAACAAACCAACAAGTGACTCCAAAACGAGCACATGGACCCCTGGGCGGACATAATGTAATACGTAACATAAGACACACGAGGCACGATCGGATGTCTAGGAGGACGTAAGCACCCCCTTGTTTACCGGTCACACATTTGATAAACCCCTGGACACACCAGGAGGCCGATCGGAATATACTAGAGGAGTAAGCACCCCTTGTTTACCGCTCACACATTGATAAACCCCTGGAACAACACCAGAGTAGGGATCGGATGTCTAGGAGGAGTAAAGCACCCATTGTTTCACCGGTCACATATTGAAAACCCCTGCACCACCCAGAGGTGGGATCGGATTTCTAGAGGGAGAAGCACCCCTCTGTTTACCGGTCACATATTGATAAACCCCTGGACACACCAGAGGTGGGATCGGATGTCTAGAGGAGTAAGCACCCCTTGTTTACCGGTCACACATTATAAACCCCTGGACGCACAGAGGCACGATCATGGCTAGGAGGAGTAGCACCCTTGTTTACGGTTCACGACATGAATAAAACCACCGTGGAACACCAGAGTGGATCGGGATGTCTTAGGAGGAGTAAGACATTCCTTGTTTACAGTCACACATTGATAACCCCTGGACACAGAGGTGGTCGGAGTCTAGGGAGGAGTATAGCACCGGCTTGGTTACGGTCACGACATTGAAAACCCTGGCACACCAGAGGTGGGATCGATGTCTAGGAGGAGTAAGCATCCCGTGTTTACCAGTCACATATTGATAAACCCTGACCACACCCAGATGGTGGGATCGGTCAGTGGAGGAGCTAAGGCACCCCTTGTTTACCGGTACTATCATTGATAAATCCCCTGGACATCACAGAGTGGTATTCGGATGTCTAGGAGAGTAAGCACCCTTGTTACCGGTCAACACCCGCCGTGACCGCTCATACGCTGATCAGCTTAACGAAGGTAAACTTACTGTGTAAATAAAAATAAAAAAAACAAACATAAAAAACAAAACAACAACAAACAAACCAAAAAAAAAAATTCAAACAAACAAAAAAAACCAAACCCAAATGTGCGTCTGACTTCTACATGTAACTGCAGTTGAGAGTCCATGAATATTTGAAAGGAGTGCTCTACCATTTATTTTGGTTTTAAAAAAGGAGAAATAAAAAACTCTCAAAATGCGGGTTTTATTTATTTATTATTTATCATAAAATTATTACTTTTGCTATTCTTTTTCATTTTTTTTTTATTTTTCTATTTATTTATTTTTTGGTATTTTTGTATTTTGTTTATCTTTTTTCTTTTGATTGTTTGTTTGTTGTTTTTGTTTGTTGTTGTTGTTTTTGGGGTTTTTTGACGGGGGAGGGTTGTTTGGTTTGTTTGTTTGTATTTTGGTCTTGTTTTTAACATTTTTAAACATTTTTTTCTCACGAAAAGGGGGTGGGGGCTTCAACTCCCGGATCCCACCCTACCCTCCCCATCCGGATCCGCCACTGAAATACGAAGCGTTTGCTGAAGGCGTTCACTACCAGGTACTACTGACTTCCTGGTCAGCGAAAGGTTTGATCACGGGGACACCGAGGTTTGAGGAAGAATTGACATTGATGCCAATTAATTCTTTTTCCCCCCACGAGAGCTGCTCCCTCTGTTAGTACAGCGAGCCAAACAGGAAATGAATATTGATGAAGACCTAAGACAGACTAATGTCTCATTTTTCCATTGACTGACTCTGAAAGAAAATCAAATAAAACATCATAAAGAGTTTTAAATAAATCAATATATTAGAACTTTACAATATAGAGATAATATCGCATTGACACAAAGTACAGAGTCAGCCCTTCACGAACGAACTCAATGTCTGATTTAAAAAGATTGTTATTGGCGAGATTCATCCAGGCAGTCAGATGTACGTATTGATTTTATGGCACGCCATGACTACAGCTTAACGATGGAAATACCTAATCGACTTAGAATTTCCTTTTGATTATTGTAATATACGGTGAGGACTATACCCATGAAATGTACGGGGTGCTTTCTACAATATATCTGTTTCCGTGCTCCGTTTAAAGGGATGGTATCGCTCTCATTTTGGTGGAAAAAAAATGTCTCACACCCGAAATAATCTTATTCCTTTCGACAATATAATAATAAGATATTTGATAATATGTTTGCAACTTAGAATTACTTTAATGGGTTCTTAAAACTTACAATAGGAACCACCTTATAGTATGGTAAATTGAATATTTTGTCCAGGAAGCCAGAAATTAATTGGCCATTGGCCCCCCCCTCCTTTAGAATCATAAACGTCGGTTGAGTGACACTTTGTCTATCCCTTTAAAAAGAACTTATTCTATAAGTTTTTTAAGGACTGACGCAGGCTACCAATGATTGTTATGTTATAATACATGTAACATGCAGTTTGATTGGTTTATTCAACTTTATCACTTGTACATTAGTCATATCGTATAAACGAAACCTTCTAGTGATGACGTCACAATTAATAGTAATTTGGTCAACATTTTTCTTCTCCATATTTATCCCCACATATGTTATAAACCACATTGATTTAATTTTACATGTATCTGGCAATTTGATTGGCTCATTCAACTTTATCAATATTAGTTATATTGTATGAACTAAACCTTCTAGGTATGACGTCACAAT
>CAJDSM010050123.1:0-11648 GCA_903981925.1 Ostrea lurida | reverse complement strand
ATTTAACAAAGCTACGCACAAAAACCTGAGTGTATAAACTATTATAAATTAAAGATGCTGAAATTCCGACTCGTTCTTAGCGGTAACGATACTCATCCTCTCAAGACGCTTCGCAAAAGTGTTTCTATGGAGCAGGTTATAGCGGCTTAGCTATTTTGCGACCCACAGATTAACATGTCTCTATTGTCATTATTTTTCCACGTGAATAAGATCAGTAAGATTGATTGTTCGCCATGAAGCAACTGAGATGTGTCAGCGGTTGTAGTCTTGATGTCGGATGAATATAGTATGCCTGTCAGTTTACAACACATTGCAATCTCTGTAAGTACGGTCGTAAAAACTAAATGTCCAGTATTATCTTCACAGGAAACTTTTGAGAGAATATCGTCAATCCAATAAGACGCTCCCACACAGCCATACCAAGCGGCTTCTTCGAAAAATTCCAATCCACATGAACGTTCACTTAGGAATTCGAATGTCTTGTTCGTTCGTGGTTGTCCGTAGTAAATCGTTGTCGGTGTCCTCTCTGATAACGTCTGAAGAACACTGAACGCTTAAGTGTCATATCGGGCTCCAAGTTCTAAGTGATACTGCACGAGTGTTAGGCACAAGTAAAAGACAAACATACGATTTCAAAGTTCCGTTTTCTCTTATATATAGTGGTCCTCAAAGTCAATGCCTGTTTAAAAATGGTTTAACATCGCAACTCGGTCTTTGGAAGTGGTGGCGATACTGGTTTCGTGTAAGGTTTTCCCTATCACGTTTACGGCATTGAAGACATCGTCGCAATAAGTAATTAACACACGCCGTATTGAGGTATCCAATAGAGGACTGTGCGGAAAGGTAATCAGTCCTGTCTGGCTCCTGCGTGCAGTAATCTGTGATGTGCGTCAACTACAACAAGATTCGGATAATGCATTTTTCTCCAGAAGTAAGATCGGGTGTCTTGGCACTGTAATCCAAGTCTGATCGTATTCGACCTCCGCATCTATTATTCCTTCTGATCATGAATAAATCGTTAACTGGCGAAAGTGGCATCGAGAACTGCGCACTGTGTTTCTGAAGTGCGTTCTTCTCTTACTAAGCATTTTAGTGAATGTCTATACCACAAAATGAGTGCATGTATCGAATTTCATTTGTTGTAAGTGATCTGATCGGCTTCGCGCTGTTCCTTGAACGAAGTTATTACCTGGCACCGCTTCACAAATATGATTACCATAACACGTTATACTCGCGTAAAAGGTCTGGTGGGTCGAGATCGCTAAGTATTCAATATATTCAGACAGATTCCTTGTGGGTAAAGTAGAATTCATGTGTCCGTTGTCTTTCCCGTGCATCAGCTGTTGTTCGTCAACGATTTGAACATCAGATTTCACAATGCGGCAGTCGCATTTAGGTCAGCTTTCTTCGTCCGTTGATCCATGTAGGTCCATCATCCAAAATAGGACTCTTAAATGGGTATGCGTTATCCATGCGTTCGACGATCGTGGATTTGATATCGGAATAGTAACTTCCATCCAGCTGGCAATCGAGTTTGTGGTATCTACCCAAAGGGAAGTTGAACATTGTGTCAAACGTAATCATAACCAAAAACATACAAAATCGAGTGTAAGGCAACACGAGACCTCCGCAAAAGCGAGTAGGATCAGGGTGCCATTGGGAGCTGCCATCCCCATTGCTGACCGGATTCACACCGCCTGGAGCCCTGTAGTCGAAATAAGTAGAAACGGGATACCCGTAGTCAATTCTAGTGGGCAAAGAAGATCTAACAAGAGGCTATGAAACATCAGTCAACATATGATCTTATATATATTTGTAATCGCAAGCATAAGGTCATTAGCGACCGTAGAATTCGCGAATGATGACTTTAAACGAGATTCGTTATACCTGCAGCAATGCTAACTTTTTTGTTAAGTAGTTGGCTCGCTTAAAAGTTCCTCATACGCATGAGCAGTGCTCTTGCGTACGAGATCAACTTGGGAGATATACACACCATAAGCAGGTGTAGTGGTATCATTACAGTGACCATAGAAAAGGAAAGTTGACGGAATTGCAAATGTTAACAAGTCCATCAACCGCTTATCGATATAATGTAGTTGTCAGTCTGCCATCAGATGTCAATGTAAGTAAAATATCCAAATGTGAAGCAATTTATGTCAGCTCTGTCGGTGTCCCTTTTATTCGAGTTCTTCGGGATTTATCAAATGAACATAATTGTGAAATTATGATTGTTATTGATAACACATCATCTATAATGCCTATATGGTAAGTTTGATAGGACGACGCATTTCCATTGACTTCTGTTTTGTAGCCAACATCTACAGGAGTGTCCTTTTTTTAGCAATCCAGTGAAGAACAATCGGCTGTCGTCCTTTTATAACTTCGATTTAGTCTAGCTCTCTTTCAGTTGAGTGTCTATTTTCGAGTTCCAAATTACGGCAGCCATAGCTCTATTTCGGAAGTGTAATCCCCTTTACTGAGCAATAACACAAATTTTTAGCAATAGGCTAAGTGTTGATTCCATTGCTGTATGCAACTGAAGCTACCATATGGCTTTTTGTTGACTTGGCATCTACAACACATGTGGGGGTTATTTTTAAAATAAATTCTGCCTTTTAAGAATACACAAAGAGTCACATAATAAAGGTGCACATTATGTGCTCATTAGAATTACATTAGACTGAGGACCCAATCAACATAAACTTCGAAGGTCTGTCAATGGGGAACTAAAGCATATTTTTGATATCGACGTAGGACTTGTGCGTAAATAACAAAATAATTTCTTGGATGACTGCTCGCAAGATATGAACATTTCCGTATTTCATTTTTATGCTCCTAAAAATTTCGAGGAAGCATATACTAGTATTCACTGTTGTGTCCATCCAGCCATCTGCCCGAGATCACATCTCCTACACTTTACATTAGAAATAATACGTGGAATCCATTTCAAGTTTCAGTAGGTCACAATGCAGATAATTTAGTAAATTTATTGGAGAGGCAAGTACAATGCACAATTAATTACAACATATAAATATACATCACTGTAGACTCCCCACTTTACACGAGTACTTTTATATTTCGAAATGAATCGTATACGTCAATTCACGTGAACATGAATTCGCATGTCGTCTGTTAATCAAGATTTCTTACAATTTAATCTTGTCAACAAAATATCAAAAAGCGAGTAATTTTCGCGAGTGATGTCTCTCGAGACTCTATAAAAATGTTTTCTCTTGTATTTAGGAGTCAACAGTATCTTAGTATCTTGGACTTTATGGAAAACACTGAATTTTTGTTATCTACCAGTGTCAGACGTTGCTAGTGTGAACGCGCATGTGCCGGTTAAGGTTTCCGGATTGAGAAAAGCGTAACAGACACAGTTTACATTGGTAAGGTTTCTCACCGGAATGAATCCTCAGATGCTTTGTTAAAGTAGAACTGTCTGAAAAAGCTTTTTTGCATAACCTGCATCTATACGGACGTTCCCCGCTGTGGGTGCGCATGTGCGTAGTTACAGAAGAACTCTGGGAGAATCTTCGATCACACATAGGACAGTGGAAAGGCTTTTCACCACTGTGTGTGCGTGTGTGGGCGGTGAGATTGGCTGCTTGTGAGAATGATTTACTACAAGTAGGACATTTATACGGCTTTTCCCCAGAATGTGTTCGTAGATGCGTTTTCAATGTACTCGGTCGAGCATAAGTTTTGCCACAAATTCGGCACAAGTTAACTTTGTTTGATTCACACTGTATGTTACTGTGACGATTTCCAAGAAATTTAGCCCGTTTCCACTGCGAAACGGCACAAAGACGGGCGGCTTCCTTGTAATTCTCTGTTGGTCTGTAAATGAAATTCCTTGTATCTGGGGGTGGGAAGGGTCTCATTTCGTGACCGAGAGAATAGGGATTGGTATACTGGTTTGTGGGCGAGGTGTTATACTGAGGTGACACTGGTGGCAGACTGTACTGATTATATTGGTATGAAGGAGGTGGAGTGGTGGATCTAGTTGGAGCGGGGTTGCTAGACCACTGCTGGACCGAATACTGGTTGTTGCCCATGTTATGAGGAACTCCATGGGGGACACCAACATTCATACTCATGCTAACGTTTACGCTCATAGCAGGAAACATATTGTTTTGTTGTGAGTCACTTCCAGGATATTGCTGCACTGTAAACTGATTGGAATTTTGTTGAGGGTAAACACCCGGATGAAATGTACCGTTATGATATGTTACTGTGGGTTGGCCTGGATTGTTTCCGTTGCCATGCCCCAGATGCATTGTGGAGGATATGGGAGATAACTGGCCGCTGTACCCGGGTCGGACCACTGCATTTTTCAGGGACAAGAGGGCATCTGCGATGTCTTGAGACTTTTCTTTAAAGACTGAAAATTCTCTGAAAACAAGATGATTCATTTAGATTTTTTAAACAGAAAACATACAGAAAATGTGCATTCATTAATTTTTTATCATATGGGTTTTAAATAAAACCAATTCAATATTCAGAATTTATAGGTAGTTAAAGGGAAATGGACACATTTTGAACTAAAAATGTTGAAATATTAGATTGCCAATTTTAATGTTTACAATGCTTGACTAAGTCATGAAAAATTTGAACGTCATTTGTTGAGTAACAAGTTAGATACAGCACTTACAATTCTTCGCTATGTAAACAAGGCTCTAGCCATGTTTTTGCTTACATATATTGAATATGCTAGTAAACGTTCCATGTAAAGCAGATTCTTTCAAATCCAAAGTTCCTGCTAAACACAATGAAACAGTGTCTACTGTTTCTCACCGCTCATATTGTTTTAAACATGATATTTTCTACCAAGCAATAGTTCTGTAAACATAACCAAGGCGCGAGCCTTGTTTACATAGCGAAGATTTGTGAGCGTTGTAACTCAACAACTGACTATCAAATTTTTGCTGAAATAACTTGACTAATCATTTTAAACATCAAAAATGCAAATATAAAATCGTGTCCATATATTTTAACAGTTGTTATTTTCTCACTGTGAAAATATTAAACAAGTTTCATTTTCAGTGTGAATATAGCAATTTGGACTATTTGCTACAATATTCATCCGCTATGCATATGATCGCCTTCATTTCAGGTTCTGTATAAATAAGTTTTCATGCTTTTTTAAATTTTGATGCCCCAAAATAAATTTTAATTGAAATTGTCTTATTGTTCAAATGTACTGATTTTTATATATTTTGCATTTTCTAAACGTACATGTATAGTATTTTTGCGCAATATTGTTTTGAATGTTAATACAGGGACAGTGAAAAGTGCTGAAAATGTAATAAACAGAAAATCAAAATTTTTGTTGTTGAATATAGAATATATTTCACTTGTGATACAGGATATTTTCCTTTATTTTAACTCGTGCTTCACACTCTTTAAAATATATTTTTAAAAATCCTGTCTCGTGTTATCAGTTAAGTATTTTGAGGCTCTTTATCCTTCTGCCCAAGTTCTTGCTAGGCAGCTTGAATTGGTTCACTTTTTCACTATTTAGTCTTTATTATTATTAACTCGCCTCTTTGAGAATGAATATGTCACGGATAGGATGCATGTGTTCTACTTCACTCTTTAGTAAATATTAATTAGCAAGTTAAAAACAATAAACATGCAATAAGCAATAAAAAAAACAAACAATTATTAATAATAAAAAAATAAAAATTAAAACTGTGGATGTAGTATTAGTTAGTATTAGAAAATGTGACAAATTAATTGTTTTAGTCATTTTAGTGCTTTGAGAGAGAGAGAGGAAGAGAGAGAGAGAGAGAGAGAGAGAGAGAGAGAGAGGAGAGAGAGAGAGAGAGAAAGAGAGAGAGAGAGAGAGAGAGAGAGAGAAGAGAGAGAAGAGAGAAGATTTTCAAATATTGTTTATATAGTTTTTGTAATAGATAATTATTTACACCAACTGGAAATAATTGAATAAATTTAATCTACTACTGGTCCAGTACCATTGCCCGTCAACACTTTATAAATCAATACTTACCCAAGACAGAGTATAAATCACTATACACGTACAGTAACTGCATCTTCATGCTTATATTTCGTATATGAACGATAAGACATGAATTTGACATGAACTTTATTTTGTCAAAATATCAAACACTTATTCACAATGACAGTATTCTGTGTGTAGATCCTTAGACGTTTTTAGTGTCTATTCTGCATTGTTATAATGACACCTCAGTGTTTGCTGTTTTTTCTTAAGGGGGTAGGTTTATGTGTGGTCAGAGTGAAATCTAACCCAATATTGCCCAGTGTCCAGTGTGTACTCTCACTCTGACCGTTAGAGTTTCGGATTAAAGGACAGTTTCTGCACGAACAAACAGTATCTGAATTTACCGGATTAGGATACTACTAAGTACTGGGTAAATAGACATGCGTCATTATTGAGTAGGCTGGGTACCATCGTTTGGACATTTGGAGATGAGTTTTACGATTTGACTGACTATGGCTCTGATTGAAAGGAAATGTTTTATATTGTAATTGTTTATACAGTATATGAATATAATCCCTAATACTGACAGTCTTCCGTTTTATAAATGTATTGCCAATGTATTTTTTATTGGAGAAGATCATTAAGTTGCAAGAATTCGTATCCAGTCCATTTGTACATGTAGTATACTAATTTGTTTCTTTGTCTAGAAACACGCTTATGTGCATATAATATATTGAAANTGTTGCAAGAATTTGTATCCAGCCCATTTGTACATAGTATACTAATTTGTTTCTTTGTCTAGGAACACGCTTATGTGCATATAATATATTGAAACCTACATCTCACACCAACTGTTCATTCAACCTCTCGATCTAGACTCCGCAAAATTCAAAATTATGGTGACTTACAGGAAGGCCTAATCCGGGGGGCCAATCTTTCTTATCATGCACATTTAACAAATTTCACATGATTGTTGGTCAGTTTAATGTTTTGCAGTCTGGCATCAGAAGTGAGGTAATTTCTCAATTCCATTTTTATTTAGTTGAAATGTTTTTTGTGAACGTTTTAAGAAATATTTTCATATCACATTTATACTGGAAAGATGAATCTATGATATAAATATGTAGTTCATCCAGGCCTTTCCCGAATATTGAATTTGTGTGAAAGATATTAATTTCATATCAAAATGGCGCCAACACGTCATTATTTTAATCAGTTCGGAAATATAAACTGAGTTGCATAGGGATTCTTGCACAAAAATGCACTCGATTTTGAACAAAAGCAGTATATCAAATTTGGTGTATAGATAGAGCCCTTGTCATATTGATAGTCTTTTACTGTGCGAAAGAAACAGGATTTCGCTTTTGTTATTCATGTTAACCNGCTGTGCGAAAGAAATTTGCAGGATTTCGCTTTTGTTATTCATGTTAACCTATAGATTTGCTGCTGTCTAAAATACTGTATTAATTGAATAAATTATATTCTATTTGTATTTTGAATGATTGTGCCTACTGAAAATACAAGCACACATTAAAATCACAACGGCAAGACAGGAAAACCTTTGTTGACATTACACAGACGCACTTCAGGACAGACATTGGGCTTTATATTTCGACAGACAGATTTACGCTGTTCCTACGTTTGTTGATGACAAGATATCTGCATGTAAAATTTATGCTGAAATATCCAATGTGGAAATATATTAGAGTATACTTTTTACTACATTGTAAGTGCATACCAAAATTCTTCATTAGTATTGGTTGTAAACCACATTTTGATTGCACTATTTTTCTATTTACAAATTTTCCTCGACAAACCGCTAAATTCATACATTCAGCTTATATTTACAGACAGTCTTTGATGTATAGAAAACGTCATGTAATTATTGTATTTGTATCGTCAGTATTCCTTTTACACAGTGACATATAGGTCCGATGGGTCGGGTGTTTTGAATTTATTTAGTGTTTGATTATACGAAATGTATAGTATGATAACGCATGTCACTGTAATAAATTAAATTACTTACTTCTTACTTGCTATATTTTTATATCATTTAATTTTAATTCACGTGATCACCTAGCGCCGATTCTCATTGGTTAAAACACCTTTTGAGAATTGCAGTGACTGTCGCTCACGTACCTGAACAACAAGTAAAGTGTAATGGACATTGTTTTGTTGTTGTAATATAAAATTAAATGATGAGAAATAAATCTTATATTTTTTCGGGTGATATGCAGGTTATCACCGAGATTTTAGACGGTAAAACTTTTCATCAATGCGCGTTCGCGCATTGATGAGTTTTACCGTCTAAAATTCGGTGATACCTGCATCACTCGAAAAAATTATAAGATATCATTTCTTTAGATAATTGAACATCTATATATATTTCTCATCCTTTTAGTATAGTTTAAAGATAGTGCTCTTTGAATTTTTTTCTTTCTTTTATGTATTTATTTTTGGTAATGGTGATGATGATTTTTTCCTTTCTAACTTATTTAGATAGTTTTTTTCGGTTTTATCTAAATATTCTTTCGTCTGGTAGAAATGACCAAAGGCACATTTGTTTAATAGAAGATAGCTTAAGCTAACACAAATCTATGTTAAGTCTACAATCGTATTTTCACTACAAATTACTAGTTTATTGTTTAGGGTTTTACTACTTTTCAAGTCCTAATCATCCAATAAGTTGATTCACAATAAATATGAAGGACAAATGGTACTCACTTTATCGTAGGTGTGCATGGAGGAAAAGAGAAAACACTCGGCAAAGGTTCAAACTCTATGGTTGCCATGGGATATGCATTGATATTAACACCAAGCGGTGACCTTGAAAGGTCAGATTGCTTGTCCTCTGACCCGCAGTAGAAGTCATCATAGGGGGGTCCAGACGGGGTGTAGCTGTCAATTTCTGTGTACATTGTCTGAGAAAATAGAAAGGGGGTCAATTCTACAGGTATGTTGATATGCATTTAGCAAAAACAAAACCAAAAATATTTTTACAGGAATCATACTAAAATTAAAGTTAATGAAAATATACAATTATTGTTGTTTTTGAGGACAATACGATGATTTAGACACCTAAGAAGTACAATATTCACCGAGCCCTTTGGGCTCGGTGAATAATGTTCTTCTCAGGTGTCTAAATCATTGTATTAACCTCAAATACAGCAATATTGTACTTGAAAGGTGTCTAAAAGCATCGTATTGACCTCAAATGCATCAATATTTTACTTCGAATCTAAATATCGTACTGACTCAAAAACAGCAACAATTGTTTTATTATATGATCTTTTTTAAAAAACTTCAAGATGTTCTTTGCTTTAATTGTAAGGAGGAAAACTGAGATCCATAATAGTAGAAAGTCAATAAATCCTAAAATTCACCTGAAGGGTCACGCGGAGGTGAATTTGAGGAATTATTGACTTCTACTTTGTTGGATCTCAGCCATTCAGAGAGCTAGGAAGTATTCAATCATATAATAATTCTTTTTTATACCTATGTACATGGATCTATTTGCATCTATATATTCATTGATCTACGATTTCGGTCGTGAAGAAATATATCACAATTTGCCTTAATTAAGAATACATATATGGTAAGGGCTCTACAGTATATGCCCGTCAAAATCGACACTCGAACTACATTGTATCATTTCAAAATTAGGTTTATTTTGTTCAAGAATAACGATCGCCATTTTGTATATGACTTAAAACATGCAGGGGTTTTTTTCTGCTAGGAAACATTGAATGTAGGCTTGAGAAAACTTTATATTCATATTTTCAGTGCACATATATATGTAATATAATAGAAAATTTTGTTTGTCCATGCAAAGCTACAGTCTATGTTATATAAGAAACCAACAAAAATGGGTATTTCATGCTGAATTTTAAGAGAATGGAGAAATTTTGTCACTTTAGATGATTTGAGACAAGTTATGTGAAATATTGTCAAATATGATCTTTTTGTGACATAAAAAAGGTTTAGTCTTTTTTTTTTTTTTATTATTTGATCAAATTTTGTGGGGCTTAAGAACTTTTTTTTTAAACCATAGATAGTCCTGTGCCATATTCCATACAAATAAAATCAACAGCTTGAACTCTGATCAAAATTTCTTTATTTTGGATTCGTTGTAGCTTCCACTATGTCATTTGTCAGTATCTCACGAATATTTTTATTTTATAATTCTGTTGAATCTACCAATAATCAGCGATCTAATTATTATAATGTACATGGGTACAAATCACAGTAAATCGGAATATCAAATCCTCTACAAAATACAACAATGCTTAACTTCTTCACAAAAAAGGTTATTTATACTGTAATTTCCAATTTTAGACTGTTCTTGTATATCTAAATACCTTCGATATTTTTATCAATTGAGATGATAGATATTTCCTCGTGAATATCGCTCCTCGTGAAAAGTGTGCCGCTGCGAAGTTTAGCAGTTCATACCCTCATGTATATCATTCAAAAACGAAATTTATTTCATGAATATACATGTATATAATTCTCACATAAATGTCATGTTCAGCGTCCTGATAGCGGGGTGGATATAGGCCTTAATTTTGCTTTGTTTCCCATATCTTCATGCAATAAATATTGTTTACGAATGATTATTGTGATAATGAATATTGTTTAAAAAACAAAACATTATTTCAACTGTATGGGTTATGAGAAATTCAAATTATTGCTCACGTTATTTATTACAATATACATGTACAAGATTGTAAAATATAACATGCATAATAATATTCCAGGAATATGAAGAAAATGTGGTCGTGCAGTGACAACTGATTACCCTACTTGCAATTGATTCTAACACTTTGTTTTCAAAATGTCGCTATACTTATTTATATAAATGCAAAGATATTTTTTGTAAAAATAACTGAAAGACATACCTCTTGGGATATGATATTTCCTGATATTGTGTAAGCTGTATGCATCTCCAGATACATTTATAGTTATTCGGGAGTTCCCAGATCGCCATTATGGTTAATTTTATTAAACAACCATAACTGGTTTTCTCAGAATTACAAGGACTTTCACTCCCCTTTTTAAAAAGAAAGGAAAATTGTGGGGGGGCGGAAAAAAAATTCCGTTAGGGATATTTATAACAGAGAAAATGAAGCCCGAGAATGGTTTCGAATTTATATCATTTTACTCGTCCTTAATAATTCTATTTGACCCTGAATAATTAATGATTGTTTAAAATGTTTATTTGAGTTGATGATTATTTTTTTCAATTTGGATTTAAAAGAAAAAGAGAAGAAGAAGGATATGAGCAGTGCTAATTAAATCAAAAATGAATCTGACCATAACAACGCGTAGCAAGCTCTACATTTGGTTTGTACATTTTATTGCTAACATTAAATTCTAATTTATTATTTCTCCCACAATTTTCGAATAAAATTGAGAGAGAGAGAGAGAGAGAGAGAGAGAGAGAGAGAGAAGAGAGAGAGAGGAGAGAGAGAGAGAGAGAGAGAGAGAGAGAGAGAGAGAGAGGAGAAGAGTTTTAAGTAAATATATAATAAGATTTAGTAATATATTCAAAGTTCAACCAATTATCATTTCTATCATTGACTTTATCAAGATTTTAAACTATCATTTATACATAGTCTTTCCTTCGCCGCATTACGTTGATTTACTATATAATTATGCAACATATATCCAATATTCGTAATTTAAG
>CAJDSM010050114.1:1966-13444 GCA_903981925.1 Ostrea lurida | reverse complement strand
TATATATTCCTATGAGTTGTACAATTAAAGCAGTATAGAAAAATAAACTGATCATAGTCGACTGATCACACGTGGATTCAAATATTCCCTTAATGAAAAGCTGGTCTATGTGTGATAAATTGAAAGACACGGTTATTGAAAATCATCTATTTTGATAATAGCATGCAACAGTAATTATGTACTGTATTTCTTATATTGTAAAGACATACATGTTTCGCATTTGTCTCCGTAGACCCCGGCACCACATCCGTTTGGACAAGTTCCATCCACGTTGTTACACGCCATCCCGTTACTGCAATTACCACAGGCCTCGTTACATAATTCTCCGTAATACTGAGGACTGCAAGCTACGAATGAAATATTATTGAATATTTCAAATGCCCTTTATTACAATTGTTTTTGATTGGAGTAAAGTTAAATCGAAACGAGAATTTACACATCAATAAATTCGAAAACGTAACGTAACAATACGCGCATGAAAACAAACAACCTAACGCACGGAACTATTCAAATTTTTAGAATTGTTTCACACAGTGAACAAATTAGAATTATAAGAAATAAACATTCATTTTGAAGAACTCAACTTAACATAAAAGTTCTTCGCACTTTTTTTTCAGTTTGTGAGTAAAATGTCCTGAGTTTATACACCGATAAATTCTTCAAAAAATGTTTAATCCTATAATAAAATGGGACTACGGTGAAAAATGAACGACCCTGTATCGAAGGATGAAAGTAGCATTAATATACACATACGTAGTTCACAGTGATGTCCCTTGTATCCGGGTTTACATCCCTGACAGGCTCCAGTCTCTATGTGACAGTATCGACAGTTTGTATCAGGACAAGGTACAAAACAGTAAGGTCCGTAGTAACCAGGTACAGGACAACCTTAATAGAATTAGAAGGTATATCTGATGAAAGACACTGTACTTATATACCAAATACTGGGCAGTGTAAGAAAAAATAGTTCATCTCGAGATGTGTGCATTTTAAAAATACAAATATCTTGATAGTAAGTTGATACATAAGACGGGGAAATATAAAATCTATGAGAAGTTTATTGAGATAAACTTGTGAGATGAAAACATAAAATGAACATTCTGTATGACATATATTATATATAAACTTAATATTCACCCATAAACCAGATTAAGAAAAGTCTCTACTTAGCAAATGTAATGACAATTCATAATTTAAGTCCATTCTTAACAAGCCCGTTATTTTACAACAAAATTAACTTCAATTAGACTTTAAATGTGGGATTAATCCTTGACACAAAACCGGAAATAACCCTGATAAGATAAATTGATCGAGCTTGAATACAAAGAATCAGCTGCTGCAGTCTAGAAATTGTCTGCCGCCATTACACTACAGACAAAAGAAATAGAAAATTATGGTCTTATGAATGGATGCAAAGTTAAATATTGTCATTGAAAGAATTGTTATATAGATATGAATGAAATGTGTCGTAAACAGTAAACTACAACACGTTTTGTTTTACACAGGAAACCTATTTCCATAGTCTATATTAAGTTACTGCCTCAAACCGTGTGTTTGATAGCACTACGAGTTATTATGGTATTTACTCTAATTTAGAAGAGGTTGTGGGAAGGTAGTTATTTTTTTCTCATTAAGTCAGTAGATATACATTTTTGACAAAATACATACACATTTTAATAAAAATATTGTGCACTTTTATTGTTTAAAGGCTATATGGAGATTTACCATAAATATAGAATTCTGAAGAACTAGTTCATGAATTCTCAAAAAAGATCTTCACTATGGTAATAAATTGGTTGAATTCGTCTCCTTACTAAACGTGAAGTACTGAAACACTACGTTATCTTATGAAATAAAAAACATCTTAACATACCGTAAACTTCTACCTCACAGAGCTCATTATACGCGTATTGACTGTATCACTAGGGTAGACAACTTCCTTGTAGTCTTCGTTTGTAAGTATATGACGTAGTCCGTGAACTGGACAGGTTGACGCGTTTGAAGCGGAAGGCGGGGTATGGTGGCTGTTGTAAAGTTGGTTGTCGTGAAACACAGCCTACCTGAAGTCATGTGAGTTGGCTGGTTTGATACGTATAATGAAAACCCCAGAAATCTTTCAGTGTAGCCATTACTTGAATCTGAGAT
This sequence comes from Ostrea lurida, assembly GCA_903981925.1. Lineage (NCBI taxonomy): Eukaryota > Metazoa > Mollusca > Bivalvia > Ostreida > Ostreidae > Ostrea > Ostrea lurida. Next base: position 11,299 of record CAJDSM010050114.1, on the reverse strand, counting down.
ATAGAATTTATCCAACATAATATTTGGATAACTCATCCTGACTGTTCGTCGTCATTTTAGAAGGTATATATACACATATATTTATAATTTTACCGAAAACAATATGGAATTGGAAAATATCACAAGTGAGCTGATACTGTTTCTGAAATTGTGTTACATGTATTAATCTAGAGAAAAGTTTTTAGATTATTTGTTATGAATTTCATGAAAAGCTTCATTAATATATTTTATCCCATTGCTCATTTCTCCCCAAATTTCAAGTGTATTGAAATATTTCCCAACTGTCAAAGATTTGTGGGTGTGTAGGGGATGGGGGTGGGTGGGTGTGCCCGTAATCTCACGTTGCGAGCTATTTAAACATAAAGGTGTAACTTGAAATTGTATTATTCTTGTTGTGATAAAATTAATGTTACACGTCACAGTGTTCTTCATAAATTATTGGATTATATTTTCTATACTGTGACATCATGAATGCCAGACCTACGAAAAGGAATCCATTTATTCCGACGAAAGTGAAGCAAGACTTTTAAACTGTTCATTCTTTGTATGAACAGCTCTGGGGCTAAGACAAATGTCCTTTCAATATAAAATGGCGAAGTGATTAATGATATCATGTTAACTGTTCTGTACATATATATTCTAAAGCTATAAGTGAAGTGTAATAAAGAATTTCATTTAGCTTATCGTAGCCTCCCGTTTTGCATTCCCAGTCTGCAATTATAATCCTCTGTAAAATTGGGTTAGGTGATACGTGACATTGTTGTTTACTTATCCCGTCTAATAAACTTTTGGTATAGCTTAAAGTTGCTCTTATCTTGAAGATTAAACGCACCAAACATAGTCCCCGGAATGGCACTGGATGTGTAAAAAAGTTACCGAGATTCCACACTCTTCTTTGTTTCTTGTTTTCAGCTTTGAATTATGTATATTTTGATTCTTAAGTAGTAGATATAATTGCAGATGACATTAAAAAGGTTTAATACAAACACAAAGACACAAATATAAACACCATTCAAAATAAATCCTTGCATGTCCACACAATCATTAATTTCTACAAAATTTTTGATACGAATATCTTCAAATTAACCTAGTGTAGCACTGAGTGTCAATTACTATTAGTATTATTATGATATTCTTATTTCATTAGATGCCTCCAGATGTTATAACAATGTGTTTGTGCGTGTGTCTTCATCTATAAGTGAGTCATTAGTATTTGGTTTCATAATCCAGCTACCGCTGAGATGAACTTTAGGGATGCACTGTTAGACCAATTTAACTAGAATATACAATCAAAGAAAATTTGGAAATCCATTTACCAATTTTCGGGGTTACTTCTCGTGTAACAATAGAATATTTTATAAGGGTTTGAATTTTCGCGAAAAAATAAAACATATTGCGAAATCATAAAACTGGATAGTACGTTGGTGACTTCGGAAGGATACATGACACATACGAAAACCTTATCTAATTTTGTCTTCAAGAGTCTCCTTGAAATGGCCAGAGATCACCATCCTATAAGCACGATCCGTTTCTCCGCGCAAGGTGGCAACTTGATATAATATAAATCATAAAGACAGAGCCCCACAAGTACTGTACAGCGTAAAAAACATTTCCGTCATTTTTTCGTCGCTACCGCATTCCTGTATATAACCATCTGATTATGTATCAGCCATTCTGCTACCAAATGAAGAGTCTAAAATTTAGTCAATTATCATCATCCGGATAAACTTGCGATATTATTCCAGCAAACGAGCACTTTTGAAGCTGTCAAGATATTTCACTCGATATAGGCGCGAAATCGAATCGAGTTCATATGTAATCCTAGCAGAATGACCGTATTTGTCTCCAGAAATATGTAAATTACGTATATCACCCATTCCACTCGAGTTAGTTCTTATTAACCAATCTGTTGACAGATTAGTCCCTGTCTCCATCCTGAATAATACAGGTATATGTAAACTTATGCCTGTAAACATCTGTCACAACGTGTCGACTAAATTCAGTGACAAAGTTTAAGTGAGTCAGTCCCTACCGTCCATCTCAACCATCAGGGACTATTGTAAATACATGTCAACACTATAAGACAGAATGTTTTGTTTTGGTAATCAGTGCATGCTGGTTCATTGTTCTTATGTACTTTAAGTTAATATGGATTCCTTTGTGAATAACATCAAGAGCCATGCTACCTGCGGATTTTATCTATAAGGATTTTGACTTAAAAGCTCTGTTTATTTCCGAAATATATATGGTTGAAATCATCGGCAGCATTCGTGTTGTTTGTCAATGAATGAGAATCGTGGGTTAACTTGTTGCCCATTGTGACAAAACTGTTGGCACAGTGTGGCTGCTCCAGAATTACCAAAATGTGCATCATATGGTTCATGACAGAAATAAGGACACTTAATGATTCACCTGCGGACGTTTTTAGCTACTCTCTGAATACATGCTAACAGGAAATAAAATATCTGGGTAGGTTCTCGAATTTGTATTTTGAGTTTCTACGACCAAATCACCTCGCTTATCGTTCTGGATATCGACGAGTCCTCGTTCCCGACCGTTTTCGCATATTACTATACTTGATTTTAAAACGACATACTCCATGATAATTCAATACAAATAACCACAGATATTAAAATTTCGCATCATCTTACCTCGCCTTCTCATGCGTCGACGAGTAATTTCACACAGAGACAGGGTCACCAGTAATTCACTGGGCCCCCACGTTCATCTCTCGCCTCCTCTCCTATCGCCATAGTGCAGTCGGTAATAGTTTCCCTGTCTGCTTACGCTAGCATACTGCTAGCAGCTTACTTTCGAAGTCACGACCTTCACACGCCCGTGGGCCGTTGTGAGAAGCTAATTATTAACTGTGCGACGCGGGTATACTAGGCGTGTTGGAATAACTTGAGCCTGCTTAGCACCAATTTTGTTTAATATATTGTAAAGTTTAATTTACTCAGGAATGTTTTAGATCCGCTGGCCTTCTAGATTTGCGACGATAACACGAGCGATAGCTATAGTCATTAGCACGATTTCCGGACTCTCTCCGTTTTCCTCGCCAACATAATGTTTATAGTTTTCCGAGTATGCCTCTGGACGTATCTCGCACTTTAGCAATTCGTCTCAACAAGTCACTCGGACTTATATGAGATAGATACGCAGATTTGGTACTTTCTTTTAATTTACTGAGTATATTAGAGACAGCACATTAGCTTAATGATAAGCAAATGTTCAATGATTGAGATACTTAGTGTACACACGTATTGTCTCTAATAGACGGTGTGGGAACTGCCGGGAGGTTCCATAAGCGCTGACAATTCATTAGACACCCTGTTATTTTTTATTTTGGCTCAACGTTTAGGAAGTAATACAAAAGTAGCTATAACAATAACCATCCTAGTGTGTATTGTTTGATTAATATTTGACTGTATTGATATGCTCTTGTATACAAAAGGCGAATTAACATTGGTTCAAACGTATAACATTAAGTCCCATGCAAAACTCATCATTTACAAAATTAATTCACATCGAAAGTGCCAGTAGTGCAAAACGCAAAAGGCCTCTGATTTCAATTAATTCAATGATAGGATTTTCATCTAGTGCCAAATAGGAGGATTAAACGTCATTCCTCTGCTGGAACCAGGTCACCACCCGCCGTGAGCCTTAGTCGATAATCAAAGTACAACGGAGTAAGCTGAGTCACTTACCACGTGTACTAAGACAGATCTTTAGTTAGGAGGGACAGTGCTAACCAAACCAACGGGGTATGAAACAAAATCTGTCAACAGTGATAGTACTTGTAGTGCTCTAATTCTGTTAATCGGTGAGAACAATTGGTCATAATGCTAATAATAGCGACGCAGGGTGAATTTTTGCTCTGGACACACTCTAGTTAGACTCTTAATAAACAGAGAGGGTTTCGATAAGGCAGCATCAACTTTTTTGGTTAGTAGTGGTCCTTACTCGCCTTTTCAACATAGTTCGCGTGAATACTCAAGCAATAGTGTCAGATGCTCTTTGCGTATCGAATTCAACTTGGAGAGATAATACACACCGAGTAGAAACGCAATCTTGTGATTGAATGAGGATATTGTTTACTACATAGGTAAAGGAAAGTTGTACAGATTGTCAAAAGTTTGAAGTGGTCATACACTCATAGGCTTCATAGCACAGTGACTTATTGAATTCGTTTTTAGTTGTCTAGAGCTGGTCTGACACACAAATATTGAAGTTCAAGTGCTATGCTCTCACGATAAAGTGATTATACCATCAGAGAAATAACAACTGAATGCAGAATGCAGGTCAAGAATTCTATGTAGGTGTGCCTATATATAGAAGTGCGTTCTTCGGGAGAAACGACGAATTCAATCTATGCGAGTTATGGACATATTGTGTGCAAAATTGTCTATGGATTGCTAATGACGTTCATGATAGGCGACCATCATCAATAAATACGTTTTTTGCTCATAAGGTATGATATAGAGAGTCCACTCAGGCAATTTAATCATGTTATTATGTTTCTTTCCTTATTGCTCTCTCCGTAAACGTTGGATATCCTTGTTCGAAACTTCGTAGCATTGTACGTTGTTGAATTATCACAGGTGAGTCAATAATCTTTGACCAGAACCATGTGTGTCTTCTTGGTTCATCAATTTACCAGTCGTCCCGGATATTGGAAACTTCTAACGTAATTTGTTTTATGAGTGAGCCCTGATGGCGTTCTTATTTAGCCAACAATAGTTGATCTAATGTGAATGTATGGTATATCATAATAATTTAGACCCGTATCCCTCAACAACATTTGGTGAAGGTTTTTGAGGCTCAAGTTATTGAGCGACCTCCTAATAGTTCAACAGCAACCGACCCACCAACGTTAATAACTCTGTTTTCTAATGCTCGAGGGATGGAACTTGACAAGTTCAGATCAAAGTTATGTTACTTGTGTATATTTCTTTGGCAGCCCTGTTTCCAAATAAAATATTTCGAGAATAATGATGGCATACGGAAAATGGCCTGATTTTAAATTATTTTTTTCTTCCTATATGATAATTCAATTTATATTTGCTTAATTCTTCTTTTATTCGTTTTCTACCTGTTGCTCAGCGTCAGTATATTTTTATATTCTACGCGAGCCGATGCTAATTTTTTCTGGACGTTAGTGATCTTGATAATCGTCGATATGATGTTTTAAAGAAATTTTGTACCGGGTTCATAATCTCCGACCCGACTATAGTGAAAAAATAAACTCGTACCTCCTATGTGCAATACTGTATATTCGCTCCTAATAAAATGGTTTCGCTTACGACTTTTTCTGGACCAACAATTTACTCTAAAAAATCCGAGTCTGTATTAGTGTCAAGAGATATTGATATATATTACTAGTCGAGTTATGTACCCTTTTCAGTAATACGAGAGATTTTTATAGAATTATAATATAATTGAAATCACTTGTAAGTCGGAACGTGCTTGATAATACAACAAGTGAGATTTCATTTATTCCCTCTGGGATTTGAAACAGAGACTATGGTCTCAGGTGATAGAATTGAAAGACACGGTTAATTGACAATCATCTTATTTTCGTAAAAATGTGAGCATTTTTTTGCAACTAGTATGACTTTACATGTTATTTCGATATGTGCTAAAAGACATAATGTCGTTTATTGTGTCCCCGTGACCCGGCACCACATCCGTTTGACAACAGTTTCCATTCCAGCGTTGGTTTACACGCTCCGTTACTACAATTACCAACTAGGCCTCGTTAAATAGTTTCTCGGGACTAATTTACTCGAGGACTGCAAGTACGAATGACAATTATTATTGATTATTTCAAATGCCCTTTATTCGACATTGTTTATTGTTTGGATAAGTTAAATGAAGACGAGATATTACACATCGCAGATAAAAATTCGAAAAAACGGAGATACTGTAACTATAGCGCGCATGAAAACCCAAACAACCTAACGGCACTGGTAACTATTATAAATTTTTTAAATTTGTTCACTACGTAGTGACAAATTAGATTAATAAGAAATAAACATTCATTTGAAGAACTTCAACTTAACATAAAAGTTCTTCGCACTTTTTTTTTCAGTTTGTGAGTAAAATGTCTCTGAGTTTATAACACCGATATATTCATTCTAACAAATGTTTTATCCTATAATAAAATGGGATACGGTGAAAAATTAACGACGGTATCGAAGGATGAAAGTAGCATTAATATAACATACGTAGTTCACCAGTGATGTCCCTTGTATCCGGGTTTACATCCTGACAGGCTCCAGTCTCTATGTGACAGTATCGACAGTTGTATCAGGACAAGGTAGCAAAACAGTAAGGTCCCGTAGTACCAGGTACAGTGAACCTTATTAGAATTAAGACAGGGTATAATTCTAGAGTGAAATGCGATCGATTCTCTATTTGGACTGTAACTTATTGGTCTATAACTACCAATAGCTAAAGGTGCGATGGAGTCCTATAGATATAGTGTAGATAAAATCAAAGAGAACTATTCTCACGAGAGTGGTTGGTAGTAGCTCTTTAAAAATACAGGTGGAATTTTTTGATTATAGTGTAAATTATTGTATTCATTATAGACGTTGTATATTGAGAGACATAGTAAAAAATCTATGAGAAGTTTAATTTGACCTGAATAATTGCACTGTCTGTTTAAGATGGACAATATATATACAAAATGACTGAACAGCATTGATCTCGCGATTATATACCAAGATACGTCGATGCAAACACATACTAATGCTTTCTTATACTACTATCTTTTCCAATATTCACCACTCAAATCCCTAGCACTTAAGGAATAGAAAAAGTCTCTACTGGCAAACTTGTAGAATTTGGTGATCGAAATTCAGATAAGATTTAGAGGCTGTAGTGTGTCTTACGGATACTAGTTGTCGCCGGATTATTTTATAAATAACTTCACATGTTAGTACTTTTTTGATGTATCAGACATTGCCGTGAATTTTAATCACATGGAACACATATAAGCCGAGAAAGATTTTAACTCAGACGTGATTACTGCATAATCCAAAATTGAGCTTTCGGAGTATTTATTAACTAGAAAGAATCAGCTGCTTATGACTTTTTTTATCTTTTGCCCCTTGTACAGCTAACTAGACAACAGAAGCGTTAATAATATATAGTAATATCTTGATAGCCATATATAGAAATACTGCGATTGGCGCAAGAATATAAATAGTGTGTCATTGAAAGATTGTTTATTCTATAAGTATGAATGAATGAAATGATGTAAGTTGATAATCTACGCTAAAACAACCAACACATGTGTGTTTTTCTCCCGTAGGAATTTACCCTGATTCCATTTAACGTAAATAGATTTTACTTTTGCCTGACAAAGCGGATGTTGAGTTTAATATACGAGTTTTTGTGTTTTATCGGGTATCACATATCATGCTATGTATCAAGCAATTGTTAACGAAGCACTGGATTGTATTATTCTTAATTGGTACGTATAATTTTTCATTCTCTTTTCAAGTTAAATCTCACAGTAGATAACATATTTTGGACTATGTGATCAGAAATACATTTCTCTAGATAAATATATTGACTTTTCCATGTCTCTTGAAGTGCGGTGTTATCGGAATATGGAGAATTTCACCCATAACACTATAAATGGAATTTTCTAGGATAGAAACTAGATTTCATGATTACTCTGTAAAATGTATCTTTCTAGTATTTGGGTAATATTGTATTATGTTTCCTTACTAAACTTAGTCTCTCGCAACATCATATGTCTATTTATGGCATTATATATAATTAACCAAGAAACTCACACATTATACTTAAAAATTCATTATCCGATAACTTCTATCGCTCTCATCAAAGAGGACGCCTCATTCATAGTTACTTAAGAACTAATAGGTTGACATATCTCTCTAGTGTAGATCTGTCGAGTAATAAATAGGTAGACAGAATTGAGAAAGAAATTAATAGTCTCTTATAGTGTGTGTGGAACACAGAGGCTCTCCTCCTCTGTAGTATGTTGGGTTATGATAGCGATATTAAATGAAACACTAGTCCTCCTCCGAAATCTATTTCTAAAACGTAGTAGTGCGAAACTTTCTATGCTATAAATCCTGAGGTAGATATAGAACTTTATTGCCAGACATTGTTAATATTTTTTCGGAACAGGGTATAACCCTCTAATACCTGAACTGTTGTCGTCTCTCACATTTTAGTCAAGTGTTGGTTAATGATATACATCACACAATTAAATATTGCTAAATTCTTACATCCGAAACACATTAAATGGACATATGAGAAAACTATTACCGTACGGGTGAGCTCTGAATACTGGTGATACTGATAATTGATGTATCATACTGTATTAATCTATAAGAGAATCAGCTATTTTTACGCAATTAATTCTGTTCATAGAATCTCTGATGAAAAATTCCTATCCATATCAATATATTTTATCCCATTTCGCCTCATTCCTCCCAAATTTTTTCAAGTCTGTATTGAAAATATTTCCCAAACTGTTCTCGCAAGAATATTTGTGAAAAGTGGTCTCGCTATGTGTCAGAGAATAGAATTGTTAGAACGTGTCGACGATTCGTCGTGTGCGCTTCGCCTCGCCCGTAACTTCTCAACAGTTATGCGAGCTATATTCATAATACAATGAAGGTGATCCAACTTGATATATTTGATAGTATTATTCTTGTTGTGAATTAGAATTTAAAATGTTTACGACGTCACAGTGTCTTCATAAATTATCTATTTTGGATTATATTATATCGTATACTGTAGACATTCAAATTGATTGCCCTCAGACTCGTAACGTAATAAGGGAACTCCACGTGTCTTAATATCAGCCGAAAGTAACTGCCCAAGGAACATGTATAAAGATCCTTGTTCTCATTCCTCTGTTCATAGCGAACTAAGGCTTCTGGGTCTAAGCGGACTAGTGTGTCCTTGCGTTCTCAGTTATAAGATTGATGTCTTGATCTCTGATAAGAAATTATGCGGACGGTACCTCTTGTTTTCTTAAAAAGACAGCATGGTTGTAATAAGTAACAACTTGATTATTAGCCCTAAATTCAGCTATAGTGTAACAAAATCGCAGTGTTAGCAGCAACAACGGACCTTCCAACGCAAAATCGGGATACCATATACAGGATTAGAGGTTCCTATAGAAGAGTATGTTAAAGTTGCCATCCTCTGCTGACGGAACGCGACATCTGCCGTGGCCAATAGGGGGTCTTGACATTCACTGGAACCACCCCCCCTGCGATATAGAACAGCTACAAGTTTATCTTTCTTTAATGTTAATACGTTTGTCAAAGAAGACCTTTTAGA
>CAJDSM010050096.1:431-13509 GCA_903981925.1 Ostrea lurida | reverse complement strand
AATTCGCCACTGAGGAAGTATGCCTGTCAAAAGGAAAAACAGAAAATTTTACTGACCTTAGTTCATGAAGTATAGACTGAATTTCAGCCAGCCTCACTAATGTCTCTCAAATGAAGTTTTGAAGACTAGTTGTTTTTGCTTGGATCTTATCATCCAAGTCTGATTAACGTACTGTAATCCCTCTAATTTTTCGACACTGAAATACACTCATTTTTTCAGGATTTCGCAAAAGTGTCGAAAAATTAGAATTTGAAAACTTTTAGTATGATATTTCCTTACCGGAAAGATCGATATTTATAAGGCCCGGTAAGTATGAATTTTTGCAGGATTATACACAAGTGTACAGGCTGGCATTACACTCAGTGTAACCCGAATAATCCATTCGTTATATTCTGTTCACTGATCAATCCATTAACTTCGCAATGGAGAAAATTCGAGTTACACTCTCGGAGATCTCTGGATCGAGCTGGAAAATTTTGAGTTTATTTTGTTTTTAGCTCACCTGAACCGAAGTTCAAGTAGCATTCTTGATCGCCTTTTGTCCATCGCTCCGTCTGTCTGTCTATTTTCACATTCTTCGACTTCTTCTCAAGAACCGCTGCGGCCAAATTCAACCAAACTTTGTACAAACAGCCTTGGTTGAAGGGGATTCAAGTTTTGTTCAATATGGAGGACCAGGCCCCCAACTCAAAGAGGGATATAAGTCACAGAAAATGCAAAATAGCGGGTGGTTGGTATTTAAAAACTCTCTCCCAAGAACCAACTGGGCCAGAAAAAGCTAAGATTCTAATATGAAAGCTTTCCTGATATATATTGAAATCAATTTGTCAAATCATGACCCCGGGGTTACGATTGGGCCCAATAAAGATCCAAAGTTTTTACAATATATATAGGCGAAAATCTTTAAAAATCTTCTCTCAAACCACCTGGCCAGAAAGTTGAAATTTATATGAAAGCTTCCTGATAAGTGAGATTCAAGTTTATTCAAATCATGACCCCCGGGGTACGATGGGGCCCAATAGCGGAATCAAAGTTTTACCATAATGATTTATTATAGGAACATCTTAAAAAATCCTTCCTCAAGAACCACTGGCCCAGAAAAGCTGAAATTTATACGAAAGGCTTCCTGATATAGGGAGTTCAAGTTTGTTCAAATCAAACCCCGGGTACTGGGCCTTAGCGATAAAGTATTACATATATTATATAGGGAAAACTTTATTACTCTCTTTTCAAGAACCAGTCTCGCAAAAAAGATAAATTTATATGAAAGTCTTCCTGACTATGTCGAATTCAAGTTGTTCAAATCCCCGCCTTCGAGGTGTGGGCCACAATAGGTAATTAAAAGTTGCTAACTACTCGCTTCTTCTTAGATGAAGCAAGTTTCAGGCATGACATGTGCCCATGGCCTCTTGTTCAAATATGATTTTATTTATGCTCTGTCTCGTTGCTATCATCATCATCAGTAAAAAGCATAAAGTGTTGTGAACCTGGAAGAAAACAACGATCTTACGATAAATGACAAAGATTGTCATATACGAATGTGGAATAGAAAACGGAACGAGTTAACAAAGCGAAAGTGAAAGAAAATGGCGGATCCAATGCAGATTAGCAACACGCGCTTTCACGTTATGTAAAGGATTGTATATTACACAAGAAATAAAGAAAAGGAATGAAAACATTGAAGAATTACGGGCATTAAAGATAAGATATAATCATTTAAACGTCATAGTCTTTTAAATCTGTTCAATAAGAAATTATTAACACGAACCCCTTCCACATTGAGTATCAACTGACGATTTTTCCCATCACTCAGAATTTTTTTCCAAGTGTTGAAAAATTAGAAATTTTTCAAAACTGATATTTTCCCAAAACTCAGAAAGTGTCGAAAAATTAGAGGGATTACGGTAAACCGTCCCTAAGTTGTGTGTATTTGAAGCTCTATTTCTACAATCTGACGACCTTAGGCTGTCTACAGTACAGCTCAGGTGGAACTTAATTTGTCCACTGGCCACTGTGGGCCATTTTTAGAGTGGGCATTTAAATGTCCACTGAACACAGTGGGTTGAGTATAGAACTGTATAACGCATCAGTAAATGTCCACTCCAAATGCCACTGAAATTCCAAGTGGCCGGCCCACAGTGGAAAGAAGTAGGTACAGTTTCTATAGTTAACTGGCCCAAAATATTGATGATTTCACTTGGAACTCAAATCCTTGCAGTCAAATAAGGAATATATTAGCAATCCAAAAATCCACTCAATTTGATCAGTATAATGATTTGTGGCATATGACAAGAGCTTGAAGTTGGCAAAAAATGGCAAAAATGCCATTTTCAATGAAAATGTCCACAAATTCATGTGGTTTCCTTTCAGAAAACACAAAGTGCATGCGTCGAGCAAATTCATATTCAAGTTATGTTTTTCATCTTATAATGATACACAACCTATATATTATTTTTCATTATTGCTCGACAAATGCGCACATCTTTTCCTGAGCAAATAATCTGTATCACATTTGGCTGTTTTCAGACTTCAATTTTGAACAAAAGGCGGGAAAATGTTTTATTCGTGATGTCATAATGCTATCAAATTAGGAAGTAACCGTTCCAATGTTGTTTTAACGTAATATGCCTGTTATATATTTTACTTACTTAAAACGGTGATAAAGGTTAATTTTAGACACATTTTATAGAAAGAAAAATTATTGGGCCTTTTTATGTATACAATCGTACCTTGTTCTTTGGCATTCCAAAATCCACTTGAGCTGTACTGTATGTTTAGCGCAGACAGTTAGAAAAAATACCGAGGAAGCCTAATGCGGTAGTTTAGAAGTTCTCCTTGCATTATAAAGGTGATATACAGTCAAACCTGGTTTCAGAGGTCACCTTTGGGAAATACTCAAAGTGGCGGTTTAAAACAGGTGGCCTTTGGTTCCAATTTACTATCCGAGATGACAATTCATTGCAATTTTCGATAAATAATTATAAACATATAATCATGCATTTTGAGTATTACCGGTATGCAAAGTTAATGCAGGGGTTTATGGTAACCCGAGTAAACGATGTTTACATGGTTGGAATCAATATTATTCAAGTTCTGAATAAATACATGTAATGTATAGAGTAAACACAAATAAATGCCCCGCAATATTATATAATGTGTCTTCTTTTTTCTCTCAGGGTTGACATTGTTTTCAAATCCTCTTGTACTCAATTTTACGTTTTAAACATTTTGAATTTGCGGTTCTCCTCCGCACAATACGAGATTCCATAGCAGCATTTGTCCCTAGATGATATCCGCCCCTTCTGCTCAGTTCTGAGACACTTTGCATTTTTTGTGCCAAAGTTAGCAATTTTCGTTTCGGTGAATTGGAAGCCATAACACATGTATGTCAAAAGACTGAGAACAAAATTGACAATTTTATTGACCAGTGATAAGTTTTCTAACAGCAATCCCAAATCGCCAAAGCGAAGCCAAGTCAGTCTCCAGATCTCCATGACATTGTGCAGGTTAAGCTTTTTATTATAAATAACCCCCCTAAATACCCTATATTTACACAACAATTAGATAAATTACCACTAAAATCATACAAGCACTACTGAGAACTAAATTATCCCACCTGCCGGGAAATCACCTGTGTATCGATCGATTTGTTTTCATATAGACTGGTCTGCCGTCTGATATCGCATATCGTATGCGATATCAGATGGCAAGCCAGTCAAGTTTTCATAGTGACATTCGGAAGCCCTCTGAGTACCAGGTAGTTTCCGATTGAGATCATGTGATCATACAAAATGGCCGCTGATTACAGTGTTAGTATACGGTTTTGAGAATAAATCGCTGACCGCGTAAGACGGGTGACCATTGAAAACAGTTAAAATATTGTGGGATATGCATTGGGAGGATCTCAAAATGGCCGCATGAGACGAGTGACCGCTTGAAACGAGTGACCGCTGGGCCAGGTTTGCCTGTATTAATGATCAAAGACAAGAAGGGCCAACGTGTCGACATTAAGATGGTACCGTCCAGAGGTCGCCATACCACCCTTCTTAAAGTCGACAAACGATTTTACCAGTCCTAAAGTCAAGTATGGCCTGCCATTGGGTCAAATACTGTCTATAGCGTGCCATAGCACTTGCAATTGCTGTTTCTCATGCACTGAATTTGACTACGGATATCTCCGTTTTTCTGAACAAGACGATGGGCTTGCGGCGGGTATGACCAGTCAACAGGAAAAGCTTACTCCTCCTAGGCACCTTATGCCACCAATGGTGTGTCCAGGGGTCCGTGTTTGCCCAACTCTTGTATTGTATTCTATTTGGGATTTACGAGATTGATCACTGTTCGTTATACATGCATTTGCCTTTACATCATTTGACTTCCTTAAAAGGAAAAACCCACAGAATACAGAAACCTAATTTCAATTCATATTTTCAAATTGATGAACATGAACGGTGAAGGAAAACGGAATCGGCCAAGGTTAGTGGAATGCAAGTGCCCGTATACCGAGAAAAGGGCGAAAATTTTAAATTTCTTAAGAGAAAAATGGGCATGGCACAGAAAAAAAGGGCATGGCGAGGAGGGCTTTAGATTTAATAGTAGGGTATTAGTCCTGAAAGAACAGTTCTAGTTAGATCTATTGAAACTTTATTTGTACAAAACTTCAATGCACTTACAGATGTGCATGCATATTATCAGGATAGGAGGATCCGGTTGTTATCTTAAAACTTAAAGTGGATCTAAGAGGGGTGTAGATGTAAAATTGCTTGTGAATGATGATGGGATATCGGTTAATTTTCATAATTAATCAGCGGTTGGAATTGGTTGCATGGTTTTATTTGAAAAACATAATCTTACAGTCTTTGTTTTAGCTCACCTGAACCGAAGGATCCCCGGGTGTATGGTGTGGCCACAATTTACATGTGAATATATAGGGAAAATCTTCTCAAGAACCACTTGGCTAGAAAAGCTGGAATGTATATGAAAGCTTACTGATATAGTGGAGATTCAAGTTTGTTCAAATCATGACCCCAAGGGGTATGGCGAGGCCACAATAGGGGATCATCAAAGTTTTACATGTGAATATATAGGGAAAATCTTTAAAAATTTCTCAAGAACCATTGGACCAGAAGAAACAATATTTACTTAAAAGCTTCCTGATATAGAGTAGATATATTTTGATCAGATTATACCCCCTGAGGGTACGGTGGGGCCACAATAGGGGATCAACCACAACAGGGCATCAAAGTTTTACATATGAATATATTGGGAATATCTTTAAAAATCGTCTTCTCAAGAACTATTGGACCAAAAGAAACAATATTTACCTAAAAGCTTCCTGATATAGAGTATATATAAATTTGATCAGATCATACCCCCTGGGGGTGCGGTGGGGCCACAATTGGGGATCAAAGTTTTGCATAAAATGTTCTTCTCGGAATCTCCAGAACCACTGGATCAATTTTAAGTAAACTTGGTACTAATCATCCTTTGGTGAAGGGGATTCAAGTTTGTTCAAACAAAGGACCAGGCCCAATCAAAGGGAAGATAATCCCGACATTGCAAAAATAATGACATGGTCAATATTTTCGTTTTATAACATAACATATGATCTTGTGACCTTTGGCTTTACCAGAACAGCAATGTGGTGTTGGTCATAATTATAGGTGTTGGAGCATACCTGTGTTATATCAATATATGAATTCATTTTATGTTGTGATCCTTTTGGGAACAATATGGGGTGAAAAATTTCACAGGAATAAAGATTGATGAAAATTTCTTTTGAAATCACTGCTGATCCATGGTCATGGTCACTCAGGTGAGCGATGTGGCCCATGGGCCTCTTGTTTTCATTTACTTGGGTATATTTACACCTAAATATAATTACATATAAAGTCATGTTTGTTTAAGACGTCATTGCAATCTTTGTGTTTTATATATCTCAAATGCAGCATGCATCTTGTACAATCCTTTTAAATTCACATTAAGTATTCATTTTCAATGACTGTACAATGAGTGACAAGCATGGCCAGAAACCCAGTCGCTGAATGCAAGTTTTAATAACTTAAATAGTCGAGCGATCTAGCTCACTCAATTTTGGAAGGAAAGACATTTTAATGAAAACAAATTTTGATTTGAAAGATGACAACATGGGGGGTAAAAAATTGCATATGGAGGCTTAAATGCAAACATGAAACTCCCAGTATGGGCTGTGATACTCAGGTGACCATTAAGGCCTGTGGGCCTCTTGTTTACTGACATACAATTAAGGACATATCGTGTTCTGTTTGCTTTTGTTTCAGTTTTCTAGTTCTAGTTTTTCTTAATTACAGAACTGAAGAAGTCTCTGTATGCCATATTTTCTCAGTTTGGCCAAATCCTGGACATTGTGGCTATGAAAACATTGAAGATGAGAGGACAAGCTTTTGTGATATTTAAGGATATTAACAGTGCCAACAGTGCACTGCGGTCAATGCAGGGGTTTCCATTTTATGAAAAACCAATGGTATGATAATTATTTTATATGTTACAATACTAATTTGTATATATGTTTTACCTGCACAATTACAGCCTTTTTGGTCTCCAAATAACTTGAGATATTGTTAAAGCTATAAAGAGAGATTGTGTCATGTCATTTATAATGGAGATCTTATCCAATGCAGTTTTATGTAAATAGCATAGTTGCCAATCATTCCAAATTTCGCGGAATTGTCCCCCAGTTTTACCCTTTATTTTTCCCTCTTTCGAATCCTCATATTTTTTATCCCCTCGCAACTAGTTGTGGAGGGATATAGCATTGCTGCTGTGTGTGTCTGCAGTCTTCGCGCTTAGCCTTTTTTGCTACACGCCCAGAGGGCAAGTGAGTGTACAAAAATGGGTAGCCTGAGTAAAATTTTACTGGCCCAGATGCTGTATAAGAGTGATTCATTTAACTTATAAGTTTATTTCACTAAGGTCATACAAGGAATTGCATCCTATTTATATTTTAGTATCTCGCTGGAAAAAATGTTACTGGCCCATCGGGCATGTGCGTCAATAATTTTTGGTAGCCCGATCCCGATTTTACTAGCCACGGTCATCGGGCTACCGCTTAATTTCGAAGGCTGTGTCTGGTGCCTTTGAACAAAATAGAAGGTAGGTAGAGATGCAACGATTCACCACGGTGCCTCAAAAATCAGCCAAATTGATTTTTGATTCACAACTGAGCAAATTCGGTTTGGTTCAGTATAAAAGAATACTGTGGAAGCATTTTAATTCGTGGGTAACCATATTTTTACTAGTTCGTGGGGACGTAATTTCGTGGGTAATTGATAGATAATGCAAACAACATAATATTTAATATAAAGATTTAAAAGGAAATAAAACATATTCGTGGGGATGTAGATTCGTGGATAAAGGTAACCAACGAAATCCTTCAACATTGGTCCCCCACGAACAATGATGATTCCACAGTATAATGTGTACAAGTTATCTATTCACGTCCTTCAATGTTTAAACGGCGCTTCTGATTAGTTACAAAACATCCAATCAACACTTAAGGCACGAAAACAAACAAGATGGAGGAGCATGATGACAATCCAGTTCTCAAAGATCCTCCAAAGCCAATTAAATACGGAGAGAGGGAGAATTTTGGTTTTAGATATATATAGGTAATAAAAGATGAGAAAACATGTCAGTCTTGATTTGATTATTCCTTGTGCTAATGATTTGCTGAAATCTTGTAATAAGTGTCACCAAGTCACCTATAGGCCTCTTGTGTTCATATCTAGTTCTAAAGTTGATGAATTTGACTTGTAGATTATTCTTGTAATTAAGCACCCATTTACCTCACAATGTGTATTAGTATGTTTGAAATCATGTAACATTTCTTAAAACTTTGTAGAGAATACAGTATTCAAAGAAAGATTCAGATTTGATTGCTAAAATGAAGGGGACGTTTGTAGAGAGACCCAAGAGACCAAAGGAACATGAACCAGAGAGTAAAAAGAAAAAGAAAGCACACAAGTAAGGACGAGGCTGAGCTTACAGTCGAAGAAAATTTTACCCCTGAAGCGAAATATCCCTTTAACCCCTAATGCCACGATATGACATGTATGGCATTTCCCTAATCATGTGAACATGTTTTTCTTTTTCTTCAGGGGCTGACAAATACTGTAGATTCCTAATTAAACGCAAGTAATTTATTATCGCGTAATTTCGCGAGGAGCATCGATCGCAAAATAAAATGTTTAACTTTTATTTTTATGGTACTAAAATACATGTAAACACTCTTCATTAATACAACAATTGCAAATTTATTTTCTCGCGCGATTTGACGTGTTAGAAGTCAACTCGTGATATAAAGTACTCGCGTAAAATAAGGTTAGAGCACTTGCAACCTGTGATTTTATTTGCCCAAAACAAAATTACGAAATCAAATAAACACACATGTAGTTCGTGACATTGTTTAACCCCCCCGCAACGAAGTTGTAGGGGGGGTATACTGGAATCAGGTTGTCCGTCCGTCTGTAGACGCAATGGTTTCCGGGCTCTAAACTGTTATCCTTTCCACTTAGAGTCATCATATTGTACATATGGGTTACCCATGGGACAAAGGTGTTCCCTATAGATTTTGGGGTCAAAAGGTCAAAATTCAAGTGCACTGGACATCGAAATAGCAATATGGTTTCCGGCCTCCAAAGTATTATCCTTTCCACCTTGAGTCTCCATATCATACATATGGACTATCTATGGGATGAAGATGTTTTCTATTGAAGTTGAGGTCAAAGGTCAAGCGCACTGGACATGGAATAGCAATATGGTTTCTGGGCTCAGTGTTATCATTTCCATCTAGAGTCACCATATCATATGTATACACTATCCATGGAATGAAGATGTTCCCTATCGAATTTGGGGTCAAAAGGTCAAAGGTCAAGCACACTGGAAATAGAGGTATTAATATGGTTTCTGGGTTGTAAAGTGTTATCCTTTCGACCTAAAGTCACCATATTACACATATGGACTACCCATGGGATGAAGATGTTCCCTATTGAATTTGGGGTCAAAGGTCAAGCTCACTGGACATGCAAGTAGCAAAATGGTTTCTGGGCATAAAGCATTATACTTTTTACCTAGATTCACCATGTCATAGATTGAACTAGCCATAGGTCATAGATGTTCCTTATTGAATTTTAGGTCAAATGTCAAGCTCACTTGACATTAAACTAGCAATATGGTTTCCATTTACTATTCCTGAACAGTTATACCAACACCGGTTGGGGGATTGGGGTAAGCGGGGAGTATTATTAATAAGCATTGCTCACAGTACCTCTTGTTCTATATTTGCTGCCCTACTTGACAACTCCCTAGAACTAATAGTTTCATCAAATTTATGTTTATTTCATGTGCTTTCTGAATCGAATTTTAAATATTTGGGTTGTTGAAAATCTTTCCACCATGACAGTTAATACAAAAGTGCCAAAATTGTCAGACTGTTTTTGACATCGCTCAGGTACTTATTTGAGCGTGCATTCAGCGTGTGGTCACCGTGCATTCAGTCATTTTCATTCATTGTTCAGCGTGCGTTCTCCGTTCTGCGTGCGGTCACCGTGTGTGTGGTAAAGTAGAACATTTCAGGGACTATGAAATGAATGATGTATTTTGTACCATTTGTCAATATTTCAGGCAAGCTGTGGCAGCTGCTACAAACGCTGGACTGCCCCCTCCAGCTCAGCCTGGTAAGTACATAGACATTGGCAGAAATATTTTTTGGCTGTGTATGATAAAACAATTCAGAATTTATCAAGAATTTTATCAAGTATATTGAGACAAAGATTCTGACAGTGACAAAATCCCCCCTCCCCCTTTTTGTTCACCTAAGCTAAAAGCACAAATAAGCTTTTCTGATCATTTTGTCTGTCTTGTCTGTTAACTTTTATTGTTATACCCCTATATATTATTCTCTGTATAATTATATACAAGAAAAAGTCCAACAATGCCAATGTTTGGTCCGCCGGTTCATTTGAAAAGGAGATATTGGACCGCCCGATCCAACATCATGTTTTCAATGGACCGGTTTGATGTCACCTCGTGAATATTCGTTGGTATTCGGAATAACTCGTAACTATTTGTGATTGGTGACTTGTAAATTGTAGAACCCCTCTGGAAACAATTGATTTCTTTACGACAGTGACGTGTAGTGACGGAAAATATTTTACGTCACTGTTTACATCTGTTCGAGACTGATCATGCAAGATTCACTTACTTTACCGACAATGAAATTGAGGAAATTTTGAGTGATTTACTTCAAACGCTTTTTCCATGCAATGCCACAGGAGGACACCTCCACAGGACAACCTTCCGCCCCCCCCCCCCCCCCCCAAACAACAAAAAGGACACCTTCCCCCCAAACACACAAAAAGAGGACACCGCCCAAACACAAAAAGGAGGACACCTACCCCCCCCCCTGCCCCCAATACACAAAAAGGAGGACAACCTCCCCCAACACACAAAAGGAGGACACCTCCGACCTCCCCCCCCCCCCCCCCCCCCAAGCACACAAAAGGAGGACACCTCCCCACACACACAAAAGGGAGTACACCTCCCCCCAAACAACACAAAAAGGAGGACACTTTCCCCCCAAACACACAAAAGGTAGGCAACACTCCCCCAAACACAACAAAAGGGAGGACACCTCCCCCACAAAGCAACACAAAAGGAGGACAGCCCCCCCCCCCCCCCTACAAACACACAAAAGGAGGACACCCCCCTCAGTCCGCAAACACAGCAGCACACTACAGCTGCTGACGTGGAAGGACAGAGAGGACGTCCACATGTGTACAACCATGCACGATGCTCCATTTGTAAACCTACCAGGGAGAGTGGACCATACTTCGGTGATTCTATTCAAAGACCTGCATGTATTATAGAGTACGATGAATGCATGGGGGCAGTTGATCGGTGTGATCAGATGATCACGTATCCTGCCTTCAAGTGCAGAACTTCGAAGTGGTGGAAAAAAGTATTTTTCCACCTCATGATGGCCACTCTGAATGCATACCTGCTCTACAAAGAACATTTTGCATGATGGAGGTAAAAATACCTGTGTTGCACAGAGTGTTTCGCTGAGAAGTGTTAAAGGGCCCTTGTTGGTGAGACCAGCCATCAACCAATTCTTGTACAAAAGGCAGTTAAACCCAGAGATATGGAGCGACTGACTGGACGCCACTTCATTTCCAAAATCAAATAAAAGGAAGGTCAAAAATCAAAACCTTTCAGAAAGGAAAGTGTATGCTCCATCACAACTGGAAAAAGAAAATCTGTAGGAGATGAATGTAAAACTGTTTGTTCCTCATACGAGTGTAGAATATGTGACGTAGGACTATGTGTAGATCCCTGTTTTGATCTGTACCACACAAATAAGGACTAACAGGCTTTTCAAAGATGTCAGGGCCAAAATGTAGATTTTGATGATTCAGACTAAGTACATGACCTTTAATGTTTTTGTGACTTTATACCCCTGCTCTGAAGGAGAGGGCCTCTTGTATTTATATCTAACTAAAAGCAATATAAACCCTCAAAAAAATCCTAATGTAATCTTTGCCAAACTGTGTGCAAACGTCAAATATTTATTTTTGTCATCCAGGCAATACCTTTTAACACAGGTAAACAAGGTCGATTTCAGTCGGGTTAAGCACATGTGGGCGGATTAAGCACAAAAGGGTTAATGCATTATAATTTTTGAATGAAAGAAATATCTCAGATTTTTCTTCACAATGTTTTTCTTTGTTTATTCATGAAAAAAAGTTGTAAACATTGTTATCAGCAAAAATGATTAGGAAAAGGTCTCAATTAAAGTTCTCTGCAACAAGTGTAATTTGATAAGAAATCCGCCTGGCACGGCCAGAGGTTGGACCTTCTTATCAGTAGTAAGGCAGCCACAGATGCTGTTATCTATTGCATCCCTGGCAGGACAAGGGTTAAGATCACTGCATTCTGAAATTCTTTGCTATGTATTATACACCTGAACTGCATCCACCCCCCACCCACCCCCCAAATTTTCAGGCTCAAAGTGGGTGGTGCATACACAACTGAGTATTATATTTGGCAAATTACAGTAACCGGAAATTGCATGCTTATTTTGTATTTTATAATAAAAAAGATTGGTATTAAATGTTGTGCTTTCAGCCATGACGACAGCTCCTCCTCAGCAGCCCGCTGCTCCTACTGCCATCCCAGAACAGCCTCCAAATCAGATCCTGTTTCTCACCAACTTACCAGAGGAGACTAATGAAATGATGTTGTCTATGTTATTTAACCAGTGAGTACTACTTTAATTTCTCTGATGGAAACAAATTATTAATACTAACTATGTTCCCCAAACGGAGTTTCTTATTAGTCTTTTCTATTCTATGAAAATAAAAAGCAAATATATATTTGCCAACTAACCCATGGAGCACATAGGGAAGCCGAAATTTATTGTGTAGAATGCGACATATGTGCAGCATATTTACAATGCCATTATATACATGCACGAATAATATTACAAAATGTATGAATTTGTGAAGTTTTATTGCATCTATCTAACCGTATCATAAAGGCCTGCACCTGTACAGACGATTTAGTATCACAGTTGATAATTTTTTACTTGTAAATATTCTGTTATGACATATTGAACAAAATTTGTTTGATGTTGAGATATATGTATTACATTATATGAAAGAAAAAATAATATGCTCATGGCTCGATCACCTTCACAGACAAAAAACTTAGATAATGTTACCTGCAACGGCTATAGCATCTCTGATGCTTTTTTGATTTTCAAGATGTTGAACTGATTTCTTATATAGAAATTGAGTTGACCCTTGTCTTTAAGAAATTACTGCTTTCAATTTTAACATAAGGGATTTCCTTCATTTGACTTAACTGTAGGCGGGGACATTTGTGTCGTACCAACACATCTAGTTGTTTTTGCTTTTTGTTGTTGGTTTTTTTTTTGTCTGTCCTTCTGTCTGAAACTTTAACCTTGGCTATAAATTTTGAATAGTAAGTACTAGGGGTTCGATATTTCATATGCATGTTTCTTATGACAATACCTTTCCGT
>CAJDSM010050095.1:0-12568 GCA_903981925.1 Ostrea lurida | reverse complement strand
TCAAATAATTGTGATCATGTGAAAAAAAAAATCATTCTCAAAAGATACCCTCCAATGCTAAATACCCTATCAACACTTTACAAAGTTAACGTCCCTTGGCCGCCATTTTGCGGAAAAAAACAGTCGTATTTCCCTACGTTGGCATTTTAACTTTCGTACTGTATTGGACTTTGATATTTTTTTTATCAATTGGCAGTAAATTCATAATGCTCCAGGTGGGGCAACCCACAAATTGTATGAAAACTTAAATATTCCGCTATAATTCAAGTTTATCCTCTTTCATATGGTAGGTAAAGAGGAAATCTTGACTTTTTTGCCGATTGACCTTTGGCTCCCGCAAAGGGCAATAACTCGCGGCGAAGTGTTGATAAACGTCATTGGCATAGATTCGGCAATATCTAAGCTGCTCTCTGTGGTTTGGTAGATTAAATCCAATCCTTCTTAATTTTGTTTAATACGTTCCCATTCTCGCTTTCGGAACTCATCGGCGACGTTAATGTACAGAATGTGTACCGAGCCGTTACGTTCCGGTTGCGCAACTAAGTATGAAAACAATGACCAGTCACACACCTTAATTTCATCATTTACATGAATTGTGCTGGGTATGCACACTTGGACGTCGTTTGACCTGCAGCAGTGAACAGACATTTTTCAGACTCCTTGTGATGCAATATTTTGTATTATATGTTTTTCGTGTTTAAATGAACACGTTTATCGTCCTAACTAATCTATTTTCGCACGCCTTTTTGCAGCAGTTGCTCTCTAGATCTAACAGAAGTTTGTGTATTGTTGCAAGTCCAATGACGAATTTCAGGAAAATTTCTTTCACTTTCTGACACATCGCATCATTCCTCAGTGACTGTAAGGCTAGATAAACAAGTTCACGCGTTGACACTGTGATAACGGACAGCTGTCCAGCTGTGATGTCTGAATTCATTCTTTCATTGCACAGAAAGCTTCACAGCCTGATGACAGTGTTAACATTTTGGTATTTTTGGTTAAAATTTATCAAATTTTCACAAATAAAATCATATTAAATGATACCGAAGAATTAGCTAAATGGTGGGTAAAAATTGGATTATTTTCCCACTTTCTTTGGAAATATGAAACTCTGTAGGCCAAAAGTAATTAATAAATAGTTTCTCTGACTTAAAATTTCAAAGGAGTAGGCCCACAAAGGGTGAAAATTGGCCCTGTGAAATGGTGAAAAATTAAAGTGAAACTTTACCAAATTATTTTCTGCACAAATGATAGTCTATGCCTGACAGTTTATCAGGATGGTAAAATTTTGGAAGTTTTGCATTGGCCTATATAAGATCTATAGCCCCAAATATCATGAAAAATCCTAAAACACAAGAATTTGCTGGAAATCACCATATTTTTGTAATGAAATGTCCAAAAATCATATAGAGCACATGCTCGGTCCAATTTTATTTTTCGTCATTTTAAATGTGATACCAGGAAGGTTAGAATTTTGATAACATCTTCTTGGTCCATATCTGTGCTCTATATCGAATTGGCATATTTTATTACAAAAATATGGTGATTTTAAGCAAATTCTTGCATTTTATATTTCATGATGTTTGGGGCATTAGATTGCAAAACTCCAAAAATTTTGCCATCCTGATGCATAGACTATCATTTGTGATTCTATTTTGCGTTAGTGTCGATGTTCTTGGAAATGTTGATTGGAAATCAACAAGAAATAAATGTGTCTCAATAATTCCAAGCAGCTTTTGTAGTGTATCGTAGGAATGGAAATCGAAAGATCAAGAGCTGAATAGGAGTGATAATGATGACACTTTAAGAGGAACCATAAGTCTTTGTGTATGATTTGGTTACCTGTGCCATTGATAATCGTGCTTTCCTTCTTTATCTGTAGGTTTCGTGGATACTTTGCAGAAAACAAAAATGTTCCCGGGGAGTATGAGTTTACGATGGCCTACTGGCACATCATGGCGGCTAAGCTGGCTTTCGTGGTTGTTTTTGAGGTAAAGTGCTGGTGGTACTGGGAACTTTTTCCATCGCTGTGTTATACATCTAGTGGCTTGATTATTTATCACTAGTAGGGAAATATAACTGAATGTGTCATTGGTTTATAACAATTGTAATTGTAACACTTCCTGTGCTGTATGAAGAGAGCTAATCCAAGATCAGGGGATAATCCCTTTATGATTGCAAAATAAGACAAAGACTTGAAGTTCATAGTAGACCTTGATAGAAGATACCAAACTTTGTGTTGTCCATGTATGACAATATTTTGAGAGAAGTTAACTTTTTGTTGTCCATGTGTGGCAATATTTTGAGAGAAGTTAACTTTGTGTTGTCCATGTATGGCAATATTTTGAGAGAAGTTAACTTTTTGTTGTCCATGTGTGGCAATATTTTGAGAGAAGTTAACTTTGTGTTGTCCATGTATGGCAATATTTTGAGAGAAGTTAACTTTTTGTTGTCCATGTGTGGCAATATTTTGAGAAAAGTTAACTTTGTGTTGCCTATGTTTGACAATGTCTTCTTGTACTACCACGCTATGTAAACATGGCTTATCCATGTTGGAGGGCTGAACAAACCTTACATGGACATCAATTTGTGTTCATAGGTTTTTATACCCTTTCATAAATTTTCAAATCCTTTTGAATTTTTCCGCTATATTTATGTAATATCACCGAATTTAAATCTGATTTTAAAACGGAGAAACATTTTCGTTTCAGAATTTGGTAGTTTTCTCCACGTGGCTGGTGATGTATTTAGTCCCGGATATGCCCTATAAAGTCAAGCTACAGATGCTACGAGAAAACTTCTTGTCCAAGGAAGCCTTGTATAATGCGGATACTATCAAAAAACAGCGGGAAAAACAGACAGGGGCAGACCTGTAATCAAGTGGTGCAATCTTCATCATCAAATATAGTTATTTATAGTACTGTACATTTATACATGTATGTAACATTGTAAACCATGGAAATGCATAAACTTTATACTCTAAAGAGTGCATTATGGAAAATTTAAGATACGCATGGGCCGAGATCTTCTGTGTTGGAGGTGCACTTAGTATAAGTTTGGAATGTTATGAACATTGCCTTTGAGTGTACAAAATTTGCCTCTTTTCAAAGATGGAAGACTGATCACTCTTCCTTAACTTTTCATACAACTATCAAAAATGTTTTGATGAAATCATAAAAAATGATATTATATTAATATCAATACCAGCTAATTTGATTTAGTTAATTATGATGATACTTTTGTTTTTTTTTTTCTCTCCCCGAATGCGGATCTATTTGCATAGGTTTTTTTTTGTTTCAACCAATTTCAAGTGAGCAAATCTGGTAATGATATTAATTAATTCTGTAATTTAAAACATTTAATACATGTGTGAATAGCCATTGAATTCTCACTCTAAACGGAAATATCTGGGACGTATCTCTCCTCCAAACTTGCATGCTGTCTTCCGTCGAATCTGCAGAGCTCATTTTAACAATCATCTTTAAATGGTAAAATCATGTTTTGCATATATATTGATGTTATTTATATATTATGTTAGAGACATTATATTTTTGGGAGAGGGGGGGGGGGGTGTGACTGTCTAACTAGTTAAGATTTCTACACTTTACTTTCTCTCCAATTCATTTTATGATTTGTACTTTTGTTTTTTGTATCCCTAAATGTTCCCAGACTTTATATGACCACTAAACAAATTCTGTGCCAAACCATGTTACATTTTTCTACTCTGCTTTGCCTTTTGCGTCTTTAATGTTCTCATGAATTTCAATGAAATGTAATTGTGTAGTAATAAATGTGATTAAATCTTATGATTTCGATGAATAGAAAAAGCTAATTCTGTGAAAGGGAAAAAGAGTTACTACATAGAATGACTCGGTGATTTGGAAAAAAACCCAAAAAATAGAAAGCAAATTTTTGCTGCTTTCTTAGAATGGCATTGACAATTTTCCTCCAGGATTGAAAATGTTGATAAATAAAGAAAAGTGTTTATTTTGCAAAAGTACAATATTTTATTGCAGGGGGAAATGATATCTGGACCTTGCATGTTCAGTACAAATTCAGACATGTGCTCATTATTTCGTCAAGCAGCATCGAGTTATTTTATCGACTTGCTGATATACAGAATGTGTTTTCACATGCCTTCTGAACACTTACAGTGTACCTCAGGAATATTACATGTACCTGTCGTGATGATCAATTCCCCTTCTGGAACTTGAATGAAAATATAAAAGTATATATGTAGATATTCTACCCTAATACAAGTGTAGCTGTGTAGGTCCTCTATTTTACTGCTGATCTTTAGGTGCACCTTCCAGTCTAGTTGAGTTGTTTTTTTTTTTCAAATTACTCCACTAGTTTGACTAGAAAATGGGTGAACGAGAATCTTTTCAGACTTCTCCACTTTCCTTCCACATGGATTTCTCCTCCTTAAAACTTAGTTATTTGTAAAAACTTATACTAAGGCATAGTTTGGATTAGTACGAATATCCGCTTTGAGGTTGAATGACTGTCGCTTGTAACATTTGTACTAGACATTCTATTAAGTTGGTTAGATATTTTAGCCCAGTATTTTGACATTATTTTGGCTTGGTTAGATATTTTGACATTATTTTGGCTTGGTGTGTACTTTCTGATGTGTAAGCTCATGTACACGTTGTTACTATGGTATCTGTAATTAGCGATCTGTCGTACTATTAGTGTAAGTGTAACTATTACTATATAGGTGAATGTATATGTATGTACATGTGATACAGTAAAGCATTTCTCACGGCACTGGATGTTTAAAGTATGAAGGTCCGTTCATTGGCTGTGCCTTAATAATATTGTGTAGAGTTTGAATTTATACTGCTACTGCAGTGCCGGTTTTTGTTTTGTCTGTAGATTTGAATGTTTTATTATTTTCAAAGAACAACATATCCACGTATGTTTAAATAGTGGACTGTGTTTACTTTACACTGGTAGGAAAGATGTCGAAGCTTTATCATCAATTGTGACGTATACACGTAGAAAAGACAACCCTCTGTTGCAATAGATCATTTGTCGTTTTTTTTTTTTTGCTGATGTACATATTTAATGTCAGAAATTAATGTCCTTAATGACTCGGCGTGATGTTCGTTTGTTGATATTTGTGTAATTCAGAGCATGTCTGTATTAATTAGTTTATGTTATGTAATGTTTTATACACTTTTTTCCTTGGAATATTTATTGTATTTCAATCTTTTGTAATTTAGGGAACTGTATGTGCATTATGATATTTAAATTTATCTTATGTTGATGTATCTGCAATGGTATAATTCAGTAATGAAATAAAATACATCAAGTACTTCTCCTTTGATTGTGCGTGTATGTGTGTGTGTGCATTTCATAATCTATGCATGTCTTTGCTATATAAATCAATCAATAGATAAGGATACAGACGTAATCAATAGAAAATCAAAGTTGACATCGTATTCATCTCCGTGTTAAAATGTATAGCGATAAAAGAGAAACAAGATGTGTTTGTAAAGCACCAATCCCCCCCCCCCTCGATTTACAACAAAGTGGAACTTGTTTTAGTGAAGGTTCAGGTGTCATTTACAAGCAAATTCGATACCAATGGAAAGTTCTCACAAGAAATGCTTTTGCAGTGTCTTGCGGTTGAGAAGATGCATGTACACGTATGGCTGATATTAGAATGTTCTAAAAGTAGGTCAAAGGTCAATGTACAAAGGCCCATAGGTCAAACGGTTTTGGTTTTGGTCTTTATACAAGGAATGCAAATGCCAAACGAAAAAGCCTTATCTCTTATATTGCGAAAGATGTGAACAAGGCTTTTTTGCTTGTTTGTTTTCTATTATGGGGAGGGGTGGGGGATTCGCCAGATCAAATATAAAGGATCTTGCCACATAGAATACGTGTGCATATGGAGCGCCAAATTAATATAAACTCAAATAATTGAAGATATCTTTTTAAATCTTTTACATCTTATGTTAATTTGGAGCTGCATATATAAAAGGTCTACCTCGTATTTTGTAAAAGATATGACCAAGTTGACATCGTAAACATCAATGGAAACACAAGTCAGCTCCATGGCAAGGAAATCCCAAGGTAAAACCGTGCATCTCGCCCAGGAAGGCGGTGTGCAAAGTCATCACCCTGCAACATCCATATTCCCATCTTGACTACCACAACACAATCCCTCCTCACTTGGCATAACATCGCCAAAAATCACCCGATTACAAATGGCTCAGAACAGGATGCGCACACTTTGTCTTACAAGAACAGTGCCTAACAGACAACATATTGCGCCAGTACTTCAACAACTACAACGGCTGCTCTGTAGGGCCAACGTTTGTGTTTAAGAGTGGCTGACAATCATACATAGCCACCTAACTACTCCTCGTCAGCACCAACATACATAGTGAGAAGAGTTATGCCCTGTTTACCAGCACATAGATCTTGAATCATCATCGTGACAAATGCGAAATGTGGGTGTAGTGAATGAAACAACCAACTAAATACGGTGCAACGAGCCTACCAAACACTAGGTGCAACAACTGTGGAATGACCTGCCATGACCACTTTCGCGAGCTTGAGAACATGGAGCATCCGCAAGAAACCTAAAAACAAGCCTTGTAAGTGTGCATATCCCCAGTAATTTAAAAGTTCAAGTGCACGATATTCCAAGTGTAGAATCTTTGTGTGCAAGTTTTATCCTGTTCAGAACTTTCCCCCTTACACGTCTTAAATACCTTCTTCTACTATGTTTTATGTATACGTTGGTGTTCATTTTTATCATTTATTTTCATATTATGGTATAAATCCATGGTTTTTTTTAGGAACAAACCATTGGTACACGGCGGCATAAGATACTATATGTAAATTTTGGCGCTTTTAAATGAATAAAATAATAATAATAATAAAGTGTAATTTTTTTATGCCACAGGTGAACATCTTTGATTCCTGGTGTATAAAAATCCTGTTTTAACATCTTTGATGGTTAAAACGTGTACGAATCAATAATGGCACCGTTGTTCGCTCATTTCAAAATATGTGGGAAACAAAATACTTAGCGTCAAACTGAAGAAATAGAAGACAATGGTATCATGATACAGCTTCATCTGTTTATTTTTCAATACATATGTACAGTCTACGAATGCATCCATTTGATGGAGTGACATGTTTAAAAGGAAGAGGTGAACTGCCAGTTAGTAAAAGAAAATAAAAACTTCGCTAACATGTACAAAAATCTTACAAGTCTAATATGCATAGATAACTTATTCTCACTTTTGAGTATTCATTTGAGTTATTAGATTTTAGAGTGAGAGAAAAAATAGGTATTTATTGACATATAACACGGCATTGATATGATGTTTACAATCCACATATACACACTTGAAAAGGGACTTTTAAAATATGCAGAAATATAATTGTTAAAATCAAAAGGGGTTGTACTAACAATACGTTGAAAAAAACCCCATCTACACTAGTTAATAATACTTTATATGTATAGACTTAATCTCGCTTTTGAGTATCCATTGAGTTGTGAGATTTAGGAGAAATGTGAAAAGATATACAATGTATATATGGATATTAGCGACCCTACTGACGTGTAGGGTCCTGATGATTTTACCTTATCAACGGGGCAAGGAGCTCAGTCGATGTCACGGTAAGCTCATTGTAATACTGTATTTTAAAAAAAAAAATAGATTTGTCACATCGCGAAAACAGCAAAATCATAAAAGCGAAAAAATCCTATATGCTATAATATTTACAATGTATGCATAATTGGGGGTCGTGAATTATAAAATTCCATTATCTCTAATGTGTCCAAAGTTAGATCAGTTCATGATGTATAAGCAGTGGAAGTTCTATAAAATCTGTCTCTGTTAGAACATTTACGTATATAACAATGATATTGCGTGGATCTCACTTTGACTGCCAATTGCCCAGTAGTAAAATAATTCACATTGTATGATTGTAATGGAATAATCTTGCAATAATCTATCTAGTGCTCCATGAAACAAGACACGCTTTATGTAACATATATCATACACTTGTCACATCAACAAAATACCAGGTATTCCTAAAAGTGTATTTGAAATAAACTGAATACCAAAATGATAATTTAACAAAAGGCCTATGGGTCACATCGCTCACCTGAATGACCTTGGCCCTGGCTCAGCAGTAGTGATTTTAAAAAGAATTTTCAAGTTTCCTTTAAACTGACCCAATAGTTCTGGAGTTGATTTTATGCAAAACATTGATCCCCTATTGTGGCCCTACCCTACCACCGGGAGGTATGATTTGATCTATTCTATATCAGGAAGCTTTTGGGGTAAATTACTTCTTTTGGTCCAATGGTCTTGAGAAGCATGGTTTTAAAAGATTCCCTCTATATTCAAATGTAAATCTTTGATCCCCTATGTGGCTCCAACCGTACTCCCGGGCGTATGATTTGAACAACTTGAAATCTCCACTTTATCAAAGAAGCTTCATATAATTTAAGCCTTTTCTGGCCTATAGTGGTTCTTGAGAAGATTTTTTTAAAAAGATTTTCCCTGTATATTCAAATGTAAAACTTGATCCCTATTGTGGCCCCATCGTACCCCGAGGGGTCATTTGAATAACCTTGAATCTCCACTATATCAGGAAGCTTTCATATGAATTTCAGCTTTTCTGGCCCAGTCCCTTTTGAGAAGAAAATTTTAAAAGATTTTCCCCTATACATCACATGTAAAATTTGATCCCCTTTTTGTGGCGCCATTGACCCCCGGGGGTCATGATTTGAACAAACTTGAATATTCACTATATCAGGAAGCTTTCATATAAAATTTAAGCTTTTCTGGCTCAGTGGTTCTTGAGAAGAAGACTTTTAAATGATACCACGCTATTTTTGCATTTTTGTGATTATCTCCCCTTTGAAGGGGGACTGGTCCTTAATTTGAACAAATGTGAATCCCATTCACCCAAGGATGATTTGTACCAAATTTAGTTGAGTTTGGCCCAGTGGCTCTGGAGAAGAAGATGAAAATGTGAAAAGTTTACGACGACAGACAATGGATAAGTTTTGATCAGAAAAGCTCACCAAAGTGAGCCTTCGGCTCAGGTGAGCTAAAAGCAGCTCAATGATTTAATATTTTCACTATATTAACCACTAAAAACGCACTCTAAATGCAGGGATAAATATATATACATGTATGTAAGTTAACACCCTTGCTACTATTATGAAAACGGTTATCTTCTACAGTATACTCGTCATATTAAATTCCGGGATTTTCTTTCTGTCCAGTAAACATTTTATGCATGAACGAATCTTGAAAACATTTGTTATCGAAGTATTTTTTACAAAATGCAGGTGATGTATTCAGAGTAGCCACCTTAACATTGTAAAACCTTGAAAATAAATTAAACCCCAGAAACGTTTGTAAAGTATTGTTCTTTTTGTTTGATGCGAATCAATAGATACACAAAACAGATTTTCAGAATCCCCGAAAATGAATCATAATTTCTGAAACGAGATGCTAGCGGGTAATACATGTACTTAACACAGCGTGGACTCGCCTCGATTCAGCTTTGAAATCCGGTAGATTTTGTCCACCATGACTCTCTCTTGAAATGAATAAGTATACAAATAATGATACCACTTTTGAATATCACACATTTCATAAAGTCATGGTTCATGACGTAATGAATTCTAATTCTGTAGACAAAGCCGATCCGAGAAAATCCATACAAACACACACCAACAGGACAGTGACTGCATTATACACCTTAGTGATCTCACAGGATAATGAAACATATGGCAGTGCATAGGCGACCGTTAAAATTGTGATGGCGAATGTTTCTTTCCGACAGCAATAAATCGTAAGTCAATGTTATGATTCGTTATAAGTGGGAGGCTTCGTTTGTCTTTCACTAAGCGGATATGAAAATATCCTAAAAAGAACCACCTCAATGGCTGGTACCCCGGTAAATAAGATAAGTAATTGAAATTCTCTGCACGTCAAACGATCAGTGAACTATGTACATATCGTTTAACATCACACAGCACCATGCAGTCTGTAGTAAGTTTTCATTTTGTTAAGCACTGTCCGACTGCGTTGTCCTAGGATCTGAGGCCTGCAAAAGATATGTACAAACCCAGGTATACTACAATGGATGAAGTTGGTATTAATGTATATAGAAATCCAATTCTGTTGTTCATATGAACTTTCAAAATGATCCCGTATAACCTTTCAAAATGGAAATTGATGATGTCTACATTCTCGAATTAAAAAGATGTACGAATGTAAGTAACTATAAATCTTATTAATTTTAAAGATATATTCCGTCTCTGATGATTGTCCATAGCGTGTGGAATAGCCTCCCTTTTTACACTCTTTTGCAGTATTGAAATAGGAAACGATAACAAACAAACAAACAACAAACAAATAAACAACCTACGAAACTAATAGCAGCGGGAACGTTCCGCATCTGGGTAGATAAACTCTTCCTCATTAATCGTACATGTAACTAATCGGTGGGTAACCGGTCACGGAAATGGAAGAACGTGATTGATCAGAAGCCCTACTTTATCGCATAAAGCAGGGTTATATGTTTTGTATTTAATTGTAGAATGGCGGAGTTGGGTAAATATAAATAATATACGGTACCAATTTATATGCACCAGATGCGCATTTCGACAAATTATGTCTCTTCAGTGATGCTCAAACCGAAATGTTGGAAATCCGAAACATGAAAGTAAAACTTGATAAAAGTGATCAATGTAGTGCTAAAAGATTGGGGCCAAAAACTTCGAAGGATCAGAGCTATGCCTGAGGGAGATAATCCTTAATTTTGATATGAATTCTAATTTTACCACTGCAATAAAATACATATCCGTATTTCAAGCTAGTAACATAGTACATAAATCTTGGAATATCTGAAATACTTACTTTGTACCAGTACTTCAGAAGACTATCTCTATCTATCTGATGGCGCTCAGATTCCTCAAGATGTTTTGGACAGTTTCTCTTGTTAGTTTTTAACGAAGCCACGTTTTCTTCACGCAGAAACATATCTTCATCTTCTTCCGTTATCTTCATATCCCCACAAGCAAATCCTTTTTCGCAATCGACCTGTTCATGGAATGTGGTAGTAATTTCATTGATCATGTTCTCCACAACGGACCTTATTCGTCTTGTTTCCTCTTCATCTAGCTTGATAGGTTTATCTGGTGTAAACACCTGTAACTGGATTGACGTTTTGCTTACGGCAATGGCGATGTTATGGTCCCCATCTTCAACCTTATAAAAGGCAGCGTTTTTAAAAAAGAGATCATCTCGGAGTGAATCCCATTCCCGGAAGCAATTAACGACCAGGCGATAGAAGAAGAAATGGGGCAGGTAATTTCTAAAATAAAATATAAACAGGGGCGTCTTGTTTCCTGCGTCTATGATTCCTTTGTGTTCCTTTTTCAGATCCTTCTTGTTGATACTAGGAATGTAGTAGTACCTTGTTTCTTCTTGTGGCACACGTTTTTTCTTGCGACTTTCTTCTTTCACTTTTTGAGATTTGACCCTAGCCAGTATTCCAAGCTTTTCCATGTATGGCATAATTGCATCTTTGTGTGTGATATATGATTTGCCTTTATTTTTCTCCCATATTCTACATAAAGTTGCATCAGACAATCTTCCGGTTTCCATGAAAACATTCCATTCCTTCAAACTCCTACTAAAATGGTGCGCATGCGTTGGATCTGTAATAGTGGTTTTGAATGCATCTACAAACCATTGGACATCCAAAATAATGATGCCCCGAAGTATCTCATCTGAGAAGTAGATGATCTGCCCTATTTCCTGATAAAACCGAAGCATGTCGTCCATATCATTCTCATTTGTAAATTGAATGTTGTCATTTTCCCATAAGTCCTGTCTTTTGAGAATTTTATCAGTTTTTCTTTCATGAACAATTTCCTCAAAATAAGACCACTGGATGGGTATTTTTTCTCCCCAGTGTGGAAGACTCGTTGCAGTCAGAACGATGCATTTCCGGACTTTATCAATGATGCCCTCTTGTTCTTTAGAGAGATCCCCTGGTGGACACTCAACTTCAAAATACCTTTCGGGTGAAATATGGCCTTTTAATGTCTGCTCTTTAGGTAAGCAATTTTCCAACTCAGTATAAAACGAATCTTCAATTTTTCTATGGCTGGTTGGGTTCTCAGGTTTTCTCACCTATGTAGAAAATCATGATATTTATGATTAATATTGTACAATATGTTACTTGAATATTTACACACAATCACATCTAGCTATCACTTCTGGTTTACGAAACATAGACGGGACAATGGTAGGCATTTTTGTTTTGATTTGTGTAATAATGGGTTTTTATATTATTAGTATTCTTACACTTCTTTTCATTCCAAAAAAGGTATCAAGTTCTTTGTTTTAAAATTTATTCCATCGTCTGGCATATAATCTTCGACAACATTCGTAATGGAGACAAGTTCTGCTGCCAATTGAATAACCGACGATGCCTGAATTTAGGATGTGCTAGAATGAACGATCTTCGCAGCTAGGTAAAGACTTACGAAAAACAAGAGGCCCAT
>CAJDSM010050090.1:0-20925 GCA_903981925.1 Ostrea lurida | reverse complement strand
TGTACTACAGACTACAGTAGACAATGAACACATTATCTGGGTACTACAGACTACAGTAGACAATGACAACATTATCTGGGTATACAGACTACAGTAGACAATGAACACATTATCTGGTATACTAGACTACAGTAGACAATGAACACATTATCTGGGTACCACAGACTACAGTAGACAATGAACACATTATCTGGTTACTACAGATACAGTAGACATATGAACACATTATCTGGGTACACAGATACAGTAGACAATAAACAATTATCTGGGGACTCAATACTACAGACTACAGAAGACAATGAACACATTATCTGGGTACTACAGATTACAGTAGACAATGAACACATTATCTGGTACACAGACTACAGTAGCAATAGAACACATTATCTGGGTTACTACAGACTACAGTAGACAATGAACACATTATCTGGGTACAGATACAGTAGACACAGAAACCATTATCTGGTACTACAGACTACAGTAGACAATGAACACATTATGGTCTACAGACTACAGTAGACAATGACACAAGACACAGTAACAATGAACACATTATCTGGGTACCACAGACTACAGTAGACAATGAACCTGGTACTACAGACTACAGTAGACAATGAACACATTATCTGGGTACAGACTACAGTAGACAATGAACACATTATCTGGGTATAGACTCATTAGACAATGAACACATTATCTGGGTACACAGTACTACAGTAGACAATGAACACATCTATCTGGGTACTACAGACTACAGTAGACAATGACACAATTATCTGGGTAACCAGACTACAGTAGAACAATGAAACACATTATCGGGTAACAGACTACAGTAGACAATGAAACATATTCGGGTACTACAGCTACAGTAGACAATGAACAGCATTATCTGGGTACTACAGACTACAGTAGACAATGAACACAATATCGTGGGTACTACAGACTACAGTAAGACAATGACACATTATCTGATGGTAGAACTCAGACTACAGTAGACTATATAACACATTATCTGGGTACCACAGACTACAGTAGACACATGAACACATAATCTGCGGTACCTACAGACTACAGTAGACAATGAACACATTATCTGGGTCCACAGACTACCAGTAAGACAATGAACACATTATCTGGGTACTACGAACTACAGTTAGGACAATGAAACATATTCTGTGGTATACGACTACAGTAGAGAATGAACACATTGTCTGGGTACTACATGACTACGTAGACAAATGAACACATTATTGGGTACCACAGACTACAGTAGACAAGTGAACACATTTATCTGGGTACCAAGACTACCAGTAGACAATGAACACATTATCTGGGTACTACAGACACAGTAGACAAGAACACATTATTTGGGTACCACAGACTTACAGTAGACAATGAACACATTATTGTGGTACTACAGACTACAGTAGACACATGAACACATATCTGGGTACCACAGACTACAGTAGACAATGAAACACATATCTGGTACTCAGACTACAGTAGACAATGAACACAATTATCTTGGGTACCACAGACTACAGTAGACACATGAACAATTATCTGGGTACTACACAGACTACAGTAGACAATGAACACATTATCTGGGTACACAGACTACAGTAGACAATGAAACACATTATCTGGGTACTACAGACTACGTAGTAACAATGAGCACATTATCTGGGTGACCACAGATACAGTAGACAATGAACACATTATTTGGTACCACAGACTACAGTAGGACAAGTGAACACATTATCTGGGTACCAGACTACAGTAGACAATGAACACAATTATCTGGGTACACAGACTACAGTAGACAATGAAACATTAATCTGGGTACCACAAGAACTAAGTAGACAATGAACACATTATCTGGGTACTTACAGACTACAGTAGAGCAATGAACACATTATTCTCGAGGTTACCACAGACTACAGTCAGACAATGAACACATTATCTGGGTATAGATACGTAGACAATGAACAACATTATCTGCTGGGTTACAGCTACGTAGGACAATGAACACATTATCTGAAGGTAACAGACTAGTAGACAATGAACAGATATGTCGGGTATTACAGACTAAAGTAGACAATGTAATCACATTATCTGGGTACACAGACTACAGTAACAATGAACACATTATCGTGGGTACCACAGACTACAGTAGACATGAACAACATTATCTGGGTACTACAGGACTAAGTAGACAATGACACATTACTGGTACTCACAGAGCTTAAAGTAGACAATAGAACACATATCTGGGTACTACAACTACAGTAGAACACATGACACATATATTCGACATACAGACACAGTAGACAATGAACAACATTATCTGGGTACAGACTACAGTAGACAATGAACACATTATCTGGGTAACAGACTACGTAAGACAAAACACATTATCGGTACACAGAACTACAGTAGACAAAATGAACACATTATCTGAGTACTACAGACTAAAGTAGACAATGAACACATATCGTGGGATACTACAGACATACAGTAGACAATGAACACATTATCTGGTACTACAGACTACAGTAGACAATGAACACATATATCTGGTACTACAGACTACAGTAGAGCAATGAACACATTATCTGGGTACTACAGACTACAGTAGACAATGAACAACATTATCTGGGTACTACAGACTACTGAAGACAATGAACACATTATCTGGGACTACAGACTACAGTAGACAATGACACATTATCTCGGTACTAAGACTAAG
The DNA here is from genome assembly GCA_903981925.1 of Ostrea lurida. Lineage (NCBI taxonomy): Eukaryota > Metazoa > Mollusca > Bivalvia > Ostreida > Ostreidae > Ostrea > Ostrea lurida. Next base: position 18,176 of record CAJDSM010050090.1, on the reverse strand, counting down.
TAGAGAAGAACACATTATCGGGTACAGACTAACAGTAGACAATGAACACATTATCTGGGTATAGACTACATAGACAATGAACACTATATCTGGGATACTACAGACTACAGTAGATCATAACACATTATCTAAAGCGACTACCTATCTGGTAAAGACTACAGTAGACAATGACACATTATCTGGTACTACAGACTACAGTAGACAATGAACACCATTTACCTGGTACTACAGACTACAGTAGACAAGAACACATTACCTGGTACTTAAGACTACAGTAGACAATGAAAACATTATCTGGGTACTACAGACTACAGTAGACAATGAACACATTATCTGGTATACAGACTAAAGTAGACATAATGAACACTTATCTGGGTACTACAGACTACAGTAGACAATGAACACATTAAATCGGGTACTACAGACAACAGTGAACAATGAACACATTATCTGGGTACAGATCACAGTAGACAATGAACACATTATCTGGGTACCACAGACTACAGTAGACAATGAACACATTATCTGGGTACTACAGACTACAGTAGACAATGAACACATTATCTGAGTACCTACAGACTAAAGTAGACAATGAATCAACATTATCTGGGTACTACAGACTACAGTAGACAATGAACACAATTTAATCTGGGTACTACAGACTACAGTAGACAATGAACACATTATCTTGGGTACTACAGCTACAGTAGACAAGAACACATTATTGGTACACAGACTCGAAGACAATGAACACATTATCTGGGTACTACAGACTACAGTAGACAATGAACACATATCTCGGTACTACAGCGTACAGTAGACAATGAACACATTATCTGGACAGACTACAGTAGACAAATGAACACATTATCTGGTACTTACAGACTACAGTAGACAATGAACACATTATCTGGGAATACAGACTACAGTAGACAATTAAACACATTATCTGGGTACCACAGACTACAGTAGACAATGAACACATATCTGGGTACCATAGACTAGAGTGAGACAATGAACACATTTCTGGGTACTACGACTACAGTACTAACACTTATGTTGAACAGCATTATGGCTGATTCTGGGTATACAGACATACAGTAACAATGAACACATTATCTGGGTACTACAGACTACAGTAGACAATGAACACATTATCTGGTACTACAGACTACAGTAGACAATGAACAATTATCTGGGTACTAACAGACTACAGTAGACATGAAACATTATTGGGTACTACAGATACAGTAGACAATGAACACTTATCTGCGGTACTACGACTACAGTAGACAATGAAACATTATCGGGTACTACAGACTAAAGTAGACAATCAACACATTATTCTGGGTACCACAGACTAAAGTAGACAATGAACACATTTATCTGGGTTAGGCATACAGTAGACAATGAACACATTATCTGGGTACCACAGTCTATAAAAACGTACTGTAGTTTAAGATCGTGTACCTCTAACCTTAGTTATATACATGTACAGCGATTAAAAATAATCTCCACAACAAAATCTCCTTCACGAAGTACTTTTTAATATACATTTAAAGATGTACAACAAGCTATATGTATTGAAATGACCAATGTCATTCTCTGATACTAGGACGTGGAATGCAAACACAAGTACGGAATGAAATTTTTACCCAATTTCTGGGTCTAGCAGATGAAGATATCACTCAAAGTAACATTTGAAAAAGCAAACAGAAGTGGCTGTTGTCTCGTACTCAACGTCATCTTTGACGGCCAAACCAACAAATAAATGCCAATGAACGCGACAAGGTCCCGAATATAAATCATCCAATTGCACTTCAAATTACACGTACCACTCTAACTGTTTTGCACCACGGGTGCGCGAATTCCGCACATTAAACGGTCCTCCCCATGCAGAAATCCCCAGTAAGACGGTTAAGGTCCCATCCGACAGCAAGCATAAAACAAATATGGCACCTGTGATCCTTGACACTAAAATAGGGATTAGGAGTGGAATCTTAAGGCTGTTGTGTGTTAAATATCTATTGGCCGGGTAATAGCGCGATAGAGAGGGGATGATAAGGCGTCAAAAGGGATGCATTTGTTATCCCCAAAAGATTTAGCAAGTCATGAATACTGTTTCTCGATGATCCTATTGACAGGGGCTGAGGCGGGAAGTCTACATGTTCTAGCGTTGGCGGAGTAATATAACTTAATGTGTTCAAACTGCTGGGACCCAAGTCGGGGATAAAATCAAATTGGTTCACGACATGTGAGTTCCTCCAAGCTTCTTTACTTAGGAAGTCCAAAGGCTATTTAAAAGCATTTCTATCATTAATAATCAATTTACTGCCAATGATTTCTCTTTATCTCAATAAATGAATTAGAAAGATGGCCTTGTCACGTGATTGAATGCGTGGAGTAACTACAGAACTGATGTCTCCCGGTGATGTCTAGTGGTTGGAGATCGAAGATATCGAAACCTACATAACTCGACATATACAACATCAAACAAATATGACTAACTTTCCGAATTTCGTGTTCTACAATTATTTTTCATGCCATATTCTATTTGCTTGTCCTGTAAAATCGATGACATGCCAGCGACACCGCCATTCCAAGCCAAACATCTGGTTGTTATTGTCACATTGTTGAGCGTCCTGTATCAAACGAGAATTTCAAGAGGTCCTGGCCGTACCAAAGATCCGTTGCCGGAGTAACCGTGGATCTACCAAGCAGACGGTGTACCGATCGCGTGTTGTCGAGGGCAGTTTTTTTGTTTGGAGCATGTGGATGCCATCTTGAAAAATGACTTCCCTTAATTCTGAATAAACACCGGCGTTATCCTGTTCGACACTTATCTCAAGAAAATCCATATTTCCTGTCAGGTCTTAGAGAATGTTATCAGATGCTCTATTGTAGTTTTTTTTTCTCTCAACAAGATGTCTTGTCCTGTTTTCTTCCATGTGTAGAATCACCATGCTTGCAAAAGTACCGTGTTAGTCACGACCGTACGCTAGCCTCTCTAGATCCGCGCCATTGGAAAATTTAATCTACAGAAAGCTAAAAAGAAACTTTTTGGGGTCCAATTTATATTTAAAACTAGAATTAACTGGTCTCGAGGCTGGTGAGAGGATGTTTACGTATATAGAGTTTGGCTCAGTTGATATCATAATAGCATAGCGAACATATATTTGTATAATGGAGCGCCAAATTAACGTAAACTCAAATAATCGAAGATATCTTTAATTATCTAAAGATATTTAATTCATTTAATGCGCGCAATAATTCAATTAATAATTTAATGATCTCTTTAATTCTGAATTATTGCGCGCATTTAATTTCAATTGATGATATTTTTAATTCTTTTGCTGAAGTGAAGGGCGCTATAGCTCTCTTTAAATGAATTAAAGCGCACATTAATTGAATTAATGATATCATTAGTTCAATTAATGAGAGCAACAATTCTTTTAAAGAGAGCAACAATATAATTAGAGATATCTTTAATTCCACATATCCATAATTGAATTAATGCTCTCTTTAATTGAATTATTGCTCTCTTTAAATGAAATAATGCGCGCATTAATTCCTTATACGAAAGTGTTGTAAATGATTAAAGATATCTTTAATTGAATTAAAGAGATCATTAAATCATTTATACCGAGCATTAAATTAAATTTTGCGAGCAATAATTCCACTACATTAATGCGAGCATTAATTTGATTAATGGGAGCAATAATTGAATTAATGCGCGCATTAATTCAATTAATGCTTTCATCAATTGAACTAATGCGTGAATTAAATCAATTATTGCTCTCTTTAATAGAATTTATTCCATTAATGAGAGCAATATTTGATTTAATGCGCGCATTAATTCAATTGAGAGCAATAATTGAATTAAAGATATCTTTAAATAATTAAAGATATCTTCATTTTATATTTTTTAATTTGAGTTTATGTTAATTTGGCGCTCCATATAGAGTACTCAACATATAAAAAAATTAATAATAACCGAGTGTGAAAATAATCTTCACAACAAACAGTATGTACCTCGAGTTGAAATCCATAACAGAGAGTGTGAGAATATGCATTAATTTTTTTTCCAGGATATATTTACAAGTATTTACATTTACCAATTGCAATGATGTTCATTTCCTCATGAATGCGATGCAGGTGTGAGCTATAAATATGCATTCGGAACTCCGCGCGTGGCTCGTTCACGTGTTCAATAACTAAAATCTACGTGCGTCGACTTGTTGTCAATAACGATTTAATCCGTGTATATCAGCATGAAAACGGTTGCAAATACACTTATAATTATCCCTGAGTAATGACAAGTTCATTTTTCTAATGCATCAATGCAAAAAAGTCTCTGAGCCGAAGTAAAGTCCAACGGAGGAGATGATAACATGTTATTCGGCGGAGAAAGGTATAAATTCGATGCATGATCCCTATCACCATTCACATCCAAGGTTAAATATGGTGTCTATTTTGACAGCTGGGAATTCCGAGAAAATATATAAAATTAAAGTTCATTTTTGAAAACACATGAGGGTATGGGCGGGGACGATTGAAAGTAACATTGAATCCGTATTTTAATTTGTATTCAGCATGATTTCTTTTTAATATGTCGATTTTTATTTCAAAGACATATAAGGAATCACTGTCTAGTTTGTAAGTTATTTGCTTAACTTAGAGTTTTATTTTCAAATTTGTCATTGTATAAATTAGAGCCATTGAAACACAAAGACAATTTTCCAAACATAAAGCAGAGTTACAGAAATCAGCAAAATGAATCTCGAATGACGAGGGAAAAAAATCAAGTAAATTTTGTCTTCTAATAAATTGTCCTGGAATACTTTTTAAAATCAGATTTATGTGTATTACACTGTCATGTCCTGAAAATTAAAAACTGAAAAAATGTAGGGCAAATGATCAAATTATTGAACAAAGGGTTTTGAGTGAAATTCAACGTTAAAATTATTGAAAGGTCAAGGTCACTATCGACAATTGCCTTAAAGTCTTGTGAACAAGATAGAAGACGCAGCATTCATCAGATTTCAAAAATATTGTCTCTATTGTCATTTGATTTTCAAGGTCAAGGGTTGAAGATCAAGGTCACCACTGATGATTGTCTTAAAATCTTGTGAACACAATAAAAGACACAACATTCGTCAGAGCATCGTCAAGCCTTCCACAAAGGTTGCCCTTTGAAAGAGGATGAGGCCTAGCTATTATTTTCAAGGTCAAGGGTCAAAGTCACTATTTTTGACCTTTGCCTAAAAATCTTGTTAACAAAATAGAAGACACAGCATTCATAAGAATATATATATTGATAGACATATATATATATACGACCAACGAATTCGCAAAATGCTGCATGCCTTTTTAAAAATGTGACTGTTGAATATGATATCTTATAAAATTTATTACAATCTAAATAATAATTTATATGGGTTACCAGATTTTGCAGGCCAATTTTGCCTTAAAGTGCATTGTATTAGAAACATATCAAGCCATGTTTGCACTCTGGACATTGGGGCGTTTGGACGTAACGGGGATTTTAAAAACGTTACTATGGCAACTTTTGCTATTACACCTTCAAACATTTATGATTTCATATCTTGGTTTAATTTCAACTTGGAAACATCCGAGTGGTATCAAATGAAAGCATAAGAATTGTACTTTCATATAGTACCGTTATATGTAAATTAGCTTATTTGCATATTAATGAATATTAATACTTTTTGTGAAAATTTATTTTTTTATTGCTGCTTTTTTTTTTACATTATGAACAGAACAGAAACACGTTTGTTCACAGAGAATTTTGCAGACAATTAGAAATATATTAAGCCTTGTTTGCACTCTGACCGTTGGGGCGTCATAAGGATTTAAAAACGTTACCGTAGCAACCTTTACTATCATACCTTCAAACATTTATGATGTCATAGCTAGGTTTAGTTTTTACCTAGATACATCAGAGTGGTATCAAATGAAAGCATATGAATTGTACTTTCATATGCTACCATTTTATGTAAATTAGCTGATTTACATATTCATGAACATTAAAAACTATTGTAAATTTGTTTTTATTACCATTTTTTTTTTTGGTGTACATTACGAGCAGAACAGAAACACGTTTGTCTCTGCAGACCAACTTTAATTTAATTATATTGCATTGTATTAGCAACATTACACTCCAATTGGCTGTTGGGCGTAACGGGGATTTAAAAGCATTTTTTTTCTGTAACACCTTCAAACATTTATGATGTGATATCTTGAGTTTAGTTTTTAACTTTGATACATCAGAGTGGTATCAAATGAAAGCATATGAATTGTACTTTTATATGCTACCGTTATATGTAAATTAGCTAATTTGCATAATCATGAATATTTTGCATAATCATGAATATTAATGATATTTGTAAAATTTGTTGTTTTTATTGCTATTTTATAAAATCATGAACAGAACAAAAAATAAATAAATAAAACGAACATTTCAATGTAAAATATCAATTCATGTAAATGAAAATTTTTGCATAATTTTGAGCAGTAATACGTGTCAAATTAACATTTAATATCTGTATGTAAATAAGTTTGCATAAATTTGAGCATTGACGCGCTTCAACTAAATATTAAGGATGCACATTAAACCAAACGTAGATCATGATGATACACAGATAAATGAAAGATCACATTTCAATATTCATGATAACTTCATGGCAGTGAAAATAAACGTTTTAACGAAGGTTGAATGCTTCGTTACACTAATGCAGTGATGTTATGCTTCATGTAAATATAGATATGCATCTATCACACGAGACTAAACAAGAAGTGTGCACAATAAACTTCTAATTAAACAAACAGCAAGATGAAATTGAAACAGTTATAACCAGAATAAATCATATGCAAATAAAAAACACGCACGCAGCAGGGGCGGATTCAGGAATTCTGGTTAGGGGGGGGGGCGTGGATTTTTTTCAGAGGCAGGGGGTCTGGGGGCCGCCTTAAGGCCCCCAGTTGGTCCAGGGCAAGGCCTTGGTGGGGGTCGAGGGGGCGAAGCCCCCGGAAGCTCCTGAATTTTAATAGTGATTTTAGGAGTAAAATTTAACCATATAATTAGCTCTCATAAGAGAAGTTACACCCTCTCCTGGGCCGTAACCAGGAATTTCTCCATTGTGGGGGTGGTGGGGGAATGTAACAAGACTAAGGTATAGAATTTATAAAGCGCTGGTCAGTCAGTCCACAGCGGTCGGCCAAACCCTGGTTAGGGGTCCAGGGCGAAGCCCCAGATAGCTAAGAAATTTGATGCATTTTCATTTGGCGTCTTGGGGTGTTTTAACGCCCCTAGAGGCTCCAGGAATGGGCTTTGGTGAGGGGCCAGGGGGCGAACCCCCAGGAAGCCCGGAGAGTTTTTAGCAATCTTCCAGTTAAATGTGGGGTGCAGGGGCACCCAGTTCACGCGCACTATGGTTCAGCCTTGCTTTCTTACAAGCTAATGAACAGGTCAGGTAAATTATTGGACCGGTATATTGCACATTAAATGTGTAATTATATATTCCCCAGAGTACGCCTAATCTTTGCAAAATATTTTAGGGGGCCGTGGGCGCCCCCCATGCCCCTCCTAATCCGCTCAGTGTAACGGTGCGCGCTGCGCTGTCTCTCTCTCTCTTTAGCCCTCCATTCTCATCTCTTCTCTCGTCTCCTCTCTCCGTCCTCCTCTCTCTCTCTGCTCTCTGCGCTCGTATCCTCGTCTCTCTCTCTCGTCTCGTCTCTCTCTCTCGTCTCATCTCTTCTCCTCTTTTTTTTAGGGGGGGGGGGGGGGGCGTAGCGCCCGCGTACGCCTTTCCTTGAATCCGCGCCTGCGCAGTACTAAGTACTGTGAATTGGTTTTTTTTCATGTCAAACGCTTAACAAATACTGTAGTTACATGATCAGTTACTTAATTCATCGTCTGCCAGCCATTGTCAATCCCCTCGGCACCAACTCTGCACCCACTCCCTTCCAAGTCTGGGAGATCTAGCCATTGTCAATCCCCTCGGCACCAACTCTGCATCCACTTCCTCAGTCTGGGAGATTTAGCTGCTTGTCATTAGTATGACCGATAGTTTATGTAATGCATGTGTGTATTGTGCCACAGCGCGATAATGCTTCGCACGATTTCGCAGATGATGATACTCTTGAATTTTTAAGCGCTATTCAATACTTTTTAACAGTATTTATAAACATGAGCCTTCAGCTCCACATAGTTTCATTTCAACAAAGCCAGCCGTACACCACTGTAGTTGTTAAAATGGTTGGGGAACGCATTGAGAATGTAGATGTTAAGTTACCATAAAACTCAGTGATTCGGTAATGCAGATTTTTCTTAATTGGGAGAGGTTAAGACTGCAACGGAGTCCGTCAAAGATGTGGCAAAATCTGGCAGACCTGTGACTTGGTCCAACTCATGTCAGTGAATTTTCGGATCTGGGGAACGATTGGGTTGATATGTACAGTGATCACCTCTTCCAAGTATTGTGGTGCCATTCAATTAATAACATTATACGAGTCGAGGAGAATTTTGTACAGGATCCGGTTGTCAATGGGAAGCCAGTGCAAGGAAGTCAGCACGGGAGTTATCTGGTCACTTCCCTTGGTACGAGTGACGATTCACGTGATGTCATATTCTGTATTCGCTGCAGTTTTGCAAGGTCAGTTGTGAAGCGCATTGGCGTAGTCGAGCTGAGATGTCAGAACTTCATCTCCATTATGAATTGTGTCCAAGAGTATGCCAGACGATGGGTCAGATGTGAAAAAGAACTTAATACCTTGTCAGAATGGATAAAAAGTATAAGAATATCAAAATCCCGTATTAGACATATACATACCATCTATCTTTCTGTGTTTCGGAAGTGATCAAAGATTTAATTAGGTCACATGAGGAATATGTTTTGGTTCCAGCCGACAAAGCTTTTAACAATATTGTCTTTAAGGCTCATTACTACAACTGCATTTTAAAGGAATTTGGTATCAACTCCACATTTGGTAACCGTACCACTGCTCTTTCAAAAGGTGAAATTCTTCAATACCATGTGTAAGTTTAAACACATTTAATATCCCAGTCAATTGGACGGACGAATATGAATTACCGTACCTATACTGGATTCCAAAACTTCACAAAAAACACTTACAAAGATTCATTACTGGATCTAGTAAACGTTCCACCAAGCCCTTCTTTACTCCTCATAAAGGTATTTACATCTGTAAAGGAGCGGCTTCAGACGTATTGTGAAACTACATATACCGGAAGTGGTGTGAATCAAATGTAAATCCCAGAACCTTTCTTATATCAACATCAAAACATGACTTTTCAACAATTCACACGATCTTGTGATCGGCCATTCTAAAAATTACTTTGTTAAACTCCGCTCTGATTCTACACACAAGTACTCTGAAGTTGATATCAAAGCAATGCTAGAGTTCCTCATTGATGATATCTTTGTAGTTTTTGGCAATCAGGTCTTCCAAAAGACTATTGGAGTTCCCATGGGGACAAATGTGCTAATTTGCTGGCTGACCTGTTTTTACATTCTTATGAAGCAGTATTCATTCAAAAGCTTCTACATGAAAAAGAAGAAATCTCTAGTGGTGGCCTTTAATTCGACATTTCAATATATCGACGACATATTGTCCATTGATAATGTCGATTCAATATATTCCAGCAAAATACCAAGGCCCTGTATCACAGCGGGTGATCCCTCCCTGCTCAAAGACCTTGAGTGCCAAGCAGAGGAATAATTTTGCTGTCTTCATCAGCAGTGGTGACGGTTCCACGAGTGAAAAATTCTCAAGTGGGACATTAAACAACATACAATCAATCAACCAATCTTAAATTAGTATGCAAGCATCCTCATGTGGTGTAGATTCATATGTTTTAGAGTATACATGGTCTATATCGCCACTCCCAGGGACCTGAATCCCTGTGACCCTTGAACTTCACATTGAAGGTAGAGGCCTCCCTGCAAAAGATCCATGAATATGAACATTTTTATTCTTCTCATCTCATATACATGTTATATATATATATATACACCAAGCTTGATAAGAACTAAACAAACAACAGAAGACTTTAAAGACAAGTTATGACATTGCTTTACTTTAGCAAATGGTTACAACATACAATAATAAAACAATATATATACATGTATATCACAAGCTGGATTGCACTAGATATAATAACATGGAATTGGTTTCACGGTTGATCAGTCCTTTGGTTCCTTTTTCCCGGTGTGCGTGTTTGCCACTTCTTTGATGGAGTTGATAGTCTTTGTGAACCAGGTGTTTTTTGAGGCCTGGATTTCACTGACAGCAGCGTTCAGTGAATGAGTCAGATCCTGAGTTTTACACTCCGATTCCACCAGTGCCAGCTTGGTCTGAGCTAGCTCTAGCTCCAGCTCACGAATCTGTTGTTGTAAATCCACAATTTTAGGGTTCATTTTCTCGGGGTCCATTTTGGGTTCCGGTAAATTCACTTTCCCATCAGCATCAAACATTTTAGAACAGGTTTCACAAGACTTTACTAATGTCTGGAAAAGAATCAGAAAAAAGGTCACTTGGGAAAGAAAACCAATCATATTCAAACAAGAAACAGGAAAGACAACTCAGTTTTTAACGAAATACAGAAGAGAACCATTACACGCACACAGAGATAACAAACTGTACAGTAATGCAGTAATATAAAATACAAAATAACAGAGCTGAATAATAGCATTCAATAAAAATATACCTTCATATCAAAATTATGAAGAAAAGGAATAGAGAATAACTAAACAGTTATATTATACTGCATAGTATTCTTGTAAGAACATCATGCACGGATAGTTCATAATCAACTTCATAATAAACAAGTTTCAACCTCAAAAATACAAGACATACTCTTACGCGTCATTCATCATCGCTATCCTGGAATTTTCAATATATGATTATTTATAAAACTCGTTTTGAACTGATCTCAGCGAGAAGTTGTCATGACACGCAGTACTGAGGGTTCCTACCTTGATTCTGGAGAGTTCCTCTCTGTGCGCCGTCTGTTGCTTCTCCAGCCTCTCGCTCAGCTGGGTACAGATCTAAAAATAGAAATCACACAATGTCAACACAAAAATAAATAAAAATATACAATGTCAACAACAATACAAAATCATAAATCAACTCCAACAGAACAATGTCACGAAATGACAACTCCCAATGTAAACAACACAAAATTACATAGTGTCAACCACACAAAATCAAAAAAACTTTCTTCGGCCTGATCATAAAATATTATCATATATACAGGAAGAAGATGTCGACAAAAAGGTTACCCGGGGTATCAATTCGGAACTGCTTACATGTGATGTCATCTCTGAAAACAAACTCCCAAAATGTCATACGTATCCATGACAAAATAACCCATTATAAATTCCAACAACACAGAATAAATCAGCTAACCCAAACAGGACCAATACGTTAACACAATTGGCCAAACTATCTATGTTCAGAAGAAGTATAAATCTCAGAAATGGCCTTAGTAAACTATAAGTTACATGAAATTCCGTCAGAGTTTATAAGGGAGTGGAACTATATAACTACAGTTTCATGAAAATTTCCTGTTAGCTGTTTCGAGGCCATGGAAACTGACAAGAAGGGCTGGAAACATGTAACCGAACTCACTCGGGTAATAAAGACTTATGAGAAATCACCCTCAGCAACTCATCGTACCGGGTAAAATAACAATCATACATCAGTCGAGAACAAACATACAAGTATTCCACTGATCATCATTTCCTCAACAGGGACAAAACAGACATTTATTACATGATGAATACTTCCTAGTTCTCTGATTGGACTGAGAACCAACAAAGCAGAAATCATTAATTCCTCCAATTCGGATCCTCCACATGACCTCCAAATGTGAGACATTAGGATTTTATTTGAACTTTCAAACTATGTTGGAGCTCAGTGCAACTTGCTGCGATTCGATCTATAATTACCAATTTAAAAGCAAAGAACAATCTTCCAGGTTTTTTTAATTAGTTTAATTAGCCTATAATAAAACAATTATTGTGCTTTATTGGTCAATACGATGATTTAGACGACCTGCAAAAAGTGAAAAATTTCACATCGCTCTTCAGACGCTCTTTGTGAATATATGTTACTTCTCAAGTATTTAAATCATTGTATATGACCTCAAAAACAGCAATAGATTGTAATGTCAACTCTAAACACAAAATTACAACAATGGGTCATCTCTAAACAGAAATTGTCATAAATAACCTAATGTACGGACAAAATCACAACGTCATCCCAAAATGCACAAAACTGCATAAATTTGCCCCTCCAAAAGAACAAAATTACACTTGTCTAACTGTTCTTAAAAAGCCAACTGCCAAAAAGATATCTTCCTTCAACAACACACAACACCACACAGCGTCCTTATTTTTGTTTGGAGTAAAGAAGTTAAAACTGGTTAAGAACTATAATGGGACATAGACGCAATAGCAAATGGTCCACGGAGTGACTTCAGGTGACCAAACATAGCTACACGTTCAATTGATTTCCCGACTTTAACAAGCTATCGATTGCTTATCACAGATAATGTTAGGTAAGAAATTGTTCACCTGTTTATAATCCAGGCCAGCGATGACGGTGTTTCCTTGAATTCTCCGTGTCCAGTCGGTCGAGTTCCTTCGCTACGACATCTCTTTAACCTGGGTGAAATTCATCAATAAATCTGCTACACAAGATCTATAGCATAGCAAGACAATTTTACGACTTCCTTAATTACAATTGTGTGCTTTAACGACATTAAATGTTTGAAAAAGAATTTATTTACAGGTGATTGGATTAAAAACAGCATTTTTTCAAATATGAAAGATGTGCAGTTTTGGTTAAAAATATGTAGCAGAATTCAAAACAGAAGGGAGAGGGTACGGAATAGGTCCCTTTTCATGTTTAAATTTGAGACGTAGTGATTCTTTCAGCAGTTTTGAAAAGTGTCGTCTATGCTTATCCATGTATTATGAGTAACTCATACAAGGAATTACTTGTCATATTCGAAATATTTTCTTCTTTTTTAAAAATTACTTCCCCATGGCAAGCAACCATTCCAACTAGGCCTTGCACAGATAAACATGTTTATGACTAAGGCTTTTATCCATGCTGCATTATGTTCCGAAATCTACAGCTACTCTTTCATTTTACATATTTGTTTAGATAGTCAAAAACATTCCACTCATGCTGATGCAGAAATGTACTAGCTCACAGCGAAAAAGCAACTTCATCCCAGCAATGGGCAATGGACGGGCATTTGTCAGTCCCTGCCCTATTGTTGGCCCCACCTTGTGCTGGATCATTCATTCATATAAATTTGAATCAATGAGAATGGGAATACTTCTACATTAATTTGACAAGTTTTGTCCTTTGTTGTTTATTTGAGAAATAGAATTTTAAGCAAAAATTTACGATGCTACTTGTTGTTTTGTCAAACTATTGTGTATATTGCATCCCCTGCTGTGGGATGTCCGAGGGTTACAATCAGTCCCATCTCAACACCAAGATAACGCTCTCAGCTATGTCAGTTATGGGGGATATATACTGAAGACCACACCTGTTGGTTGTCCTCCACTTCCATTAAGTTGCTTTTCCTCCTGAGTGTCCTTCAGAAGTGGTTTTTACATTTTGTCAACTCTGTTTTTCATTTCTTTGTTCTCAATCTTGGACCCTATAAACAGATGTTGATGATTAAAAGGGCATAAGGAAACATGGACAAGGTCTTGTTTTACAACAAAAAGAAACTGACTGAAATATCAAATATATTGACCCGTATTTTCGCGCAGATAGAAATTATTGTGATTCTGGATCCCTAAAGATAGGAATTTAGTTCTGTGACTCCAATCTCTGTGGCCTGCATTATACCAATGTCAAACTATAGGATTAAAATGTTCAAGAAATAGAGGATCTTGAATGAGTGCTTATGGTCATTATGAGATTTATGAAATAGTTTACCGGATCTAAATATTTCCCGATCCTGGCGAGGGAAATATTAATCCGGTAACGAAATTTCATTAAATTTCATATCCATGAAGCACCGAGTTAAGATTCTATTATCATACAAACGATCATTTAAACGCATATTTTCGATTTACTTTTCTATTTCACAACCCGAATTTTTCACTTGTTTGACGTAGTCAATTCGATTGTGATGTTGTATGCAACACCATGGTTTGAAGAAGCTTGAAATTTCTGTTACATTTATTTTCACTTCATAAAAGACACACAACTACGGTGACAAAACAATGTCTTTTACCGTCAACGTTTACAGTTTGGAAGGCTGATGTGCAGTTTTCTTTACCTAGCACAAGATTGATTGACCCCGTGATTGACCTACTTAATTTGCATTTTTATGAACCTCAGCTACGAGTTCATATCGTTTTTCCGAATCCGTGTTATGAACTCGGAAACAGTACAGTTGTGCGATAAATTTTTTTTATTTCAAATTGAGTCAACTCCAAGAAATCAGTTCTTGCTAATTAAAGATGATTAATAATAGTAATAATTAAAATAGAAATCTGTATGAGATCAGAGTATCAAGATCCCACACAGCAGATAATTCTACCAATCTTTGAAACGAAAGGACTACACCCAGTGTGTGGGTGCCCAGTGTGTGGGTGCTGATGTTAGTTGTACCTCGTCCAGTTCACTCTTCAGGGTCAGTTTGCTGTCCACCAGTTCGTGAGCGAGGTCATCGTTCTCCTGCTCCAGCCTCATGTTGTCTTCCACCATGCGTTTGTTCTCTCTCTGAAGCAGACAGAAAATACATTACAGATAATCACTACACATTTCTCTGTCAACTCCATGACTTAACTCTAGCACATCCATATCTGATTTACTATTCACAACTCAAATAAAACTCAGTTTATAAATAAAATGTGTCTTCAATTTTCATAGAAATCAAATATATGTGCCAAAAACTTTTATTGAAACAATGTTCAATTTTGTGGACAGTTACTCAAAATTTTTCTTTTTCCAGCAAGAATTGTGTTTCAGTGATCATGTGACTTCAGTGTCTGACACAACCATAAAAACACCCTAATCTAATCAATAAGCCTTTCCTTTTGTCTGTCTGGCCGTCTGTGACTTACCTCCATCCTCTCTATTGGGTCCTCCTGTTGCATCTCTTGTTCTTTTATGGTTATGTATTCTTTCTCATACTTTTTCAGCTTCTTGCTGTTCACCTAATAGTATGAGAAGTTTGGACAATTACTTCGGTAACATATCTTTTCTTCTTTCAGAAAAGATTCCATTCAACTTCCATGTAAAAATATATCCACAAGTATGGTACAATTAATAGTACATCACATACCCGGTATATAGCTTTAGTTTCTATAATGATTATAAACAAAGACTTTAAAAAACAGTCATTATTAACATTGACATTTTCCTCTAAATATTGATGTATCTATACACAGTTGAGGTGTATCTATACACAGTTGAACTTTATTACCTCAAACACCGATATCTTGAGTACCATGGTTACGTCGTAGTAATTCGGTAGTCTTAGCTACCTATTTTCTAAGTATTTTTACCCTCGATATCTCGAATCCACGGATATCTTGGAACTTTTATCTTGGTCTCATCTAGTTCGAGATAACGAGGTTCGACTGTATATTATATGTAAGTGTGTGACTATTTGAAAACTGAAAATGAAGAAACAACGAGAAAGGGCAAAATGAAATAAAACCAGAAGTATCTATGTGACGAGTGGAATATAGTTCTCCAGCTTTGATAATTTTCATATTTCAATAATTTTTGGCAATATCAATTACTTAATTTGTAATCTCTTGGTGATAATTGCTTTCGAGCTTCTGTAACTGACGTCATAATAAAAATTCGATCATTTGTCTGTGACATATAGCATTGTGACTAATGAAGTTCAGTCTATACGATATGAACCGTAAAATTTGAGTTTAGATGATATGAATCTAAAAAATTGTAATAGAACAGATATAGGGAAACCGTCTGCAAAATTTAATTATTGTGGTTTGTCTTCACTTACAATAAACAGGGTCATTTGTGAATTGGATTACAAATTTGATCCCAACTGACTGAACTATGCTAGACTGACCCTTAATTTAATTCCAACGGGGAGTATTGGCAAACCCCTGAATCCCAGTGATGCCAAAGTAAGAATCTGACCAGTCATATTTACCTTAGCACCGACAGCGACAGCCATCAATTCCTTGGCTGCTTCCTCCGTCCGATACTTCTTTGGCATATGAACTCGGAAGTATTTCAAAACACCCTCAAAGTCTAATGCCAACAAATCTTTCCTGGACATCTGTAAAATGATCCAAATGAAACTGAATAAAACAATCCCCTGAAAAGATGTACACAGAGACATTGATAGATCGAAAACAAAAAGACCTTATGAAAAACATTATTTCCTTCATCTTGAATCTCAGTGTATATAGCCTTACCTTTAGTAGAGCTATTGCAACGTTAAAAATAAAATCTTTGCCCTGTAAAATAGAAAATAATGAATGATGAAGAAATCGTTATACTATTTTAATTGATGGTTTTTTGGTTTTTTTTCATTTTTGACATGGAACAACAATTTCTACATTTATATAGCATACCTCGCAAAGGAAAAGATCTAGAATGTGAAAGACTAGAAACAGCGGGAATTTGGCGGTGAAGAGGGTGAGGAACCACTGAGACGCGAACATGTGAATCTCCAGACCCATCTCTGTGAAGTGTTCAAACAGGTCTCCCATCAGGTCCTGTCAAACAACAAGCAGACGTGTCAAACAACAAGCAGACGTATCAAACAACAAGCAGACGTGCTTCTGCTTTATCAAATGTTCTAGGATGTCAAAAGTAAACAAAAACTAAATGTTTGTTAGTATGTAAACTCAAAGACAGCTCGCTTTCTCATAAACTGTTCTTCATTTCATCGCTTCATTTCATAACCTTGCTATATAGATCAGTATCCGAGTCGTATTTGACACCATTACTTCTGTATTTGACACCATTACTTCTGTATTTGTTTCTTTGTTTGTTTGTTTGTTTACTTGAATTGAAAATTACTGTTTACCTGCATCAACCTCTCCAACTGGTAAAACTTCAAATGCAACACTTCAAATCC
Organism: Ostrea lurida; assembly: GCA_903981925.1. Taxonomy (NCBI): domain Eukaryota; kingdom Metazoa; phylum Mollusca; class Bivalvia; order Ostreida; family Ostreidae; genus Ostrea; species Ostrea lurida. The sequence goes on along the minus strand of CAJDSM010050090.1, from coordinate 1,030 downwards.
TTGTTTGAATAAATCTCTCAATTCATAGTCAAAACAGATTTTCACTAACACTGAAAATGCCTGTTCTTCGGGCATCTGTAAATGTATGATATAAAATACAAGTTCACAAAACTGTTGTTCACTCTCAAATCTAACATGTATGAAATTATTTATTCTCCCAACAGAAAAGCTAGGCCAATGTTACAACTAAAACTACATATGTATTTATCACTAATATGTATCTATGATACTGTGCACAGTACTACCTCTTTATAATACTGCTTTTGGATTCAGACAGAACAATTATTTTTTGTAAAACAGAATAACTTGTGGTCCAAACAGTCACATTACATACGTGAAGTAGAAGAGCAGCAGCCAAGAAAGACAACCCCTGCACATATCCAATCTCCTCATCATACACTGAGTAGGCCTTACTGATTCTGTACAGGGAATCTTGGCCCAGCCCCCCGGACTGCTTAAAGAATGCGTGGGCCGGGAATGTCCTGTTGATGTCTCTCTGGATCACACTCTCTGTAGGAGATTCCTGTAAAAGTACCATCTCTTAAAACACTTGTTTTCTGGTCAATATTTAGAGGTGTAAAACACTTGTAGTCTGGTCAATAACACTTGTTGTCTGGTCAATATTTAGAGGTATAAAACACTTGTAGTCTGGTCAATAAACTCTTGTAGTCTGGTCAATATTTAGAGGTATAAAACTATTCTAGTTTGGTCAATATTTAGATGTGTAAAACTCATGTAGTCTGGTCAATATTTAAACTTATAGTCTGGTCAATATTTAGAGATAAAAATTGAAGTGAACTTGACTCAAAAAAAAACATTTGTAAAATTTCTGATTGGTAGCAATAGAACATTGATCTGTGTCAAGTTCTATGACTATAATGTCTCAAAATCAGCATATAACAAAAGAAGCGAAAAAGATTGCTCACAATAGTTTACAATCAAAACTCACACATTTTCCAGGAAAAGAAAAAATTTGCTGCTCAAAAATCCTCATGCGGCAAGTAAATGGACATATAAATTTGGGGGTGGG
>CAJDSM010050089.1:0-22946 GCA_903981925.1 Ostrea lurida | reverse complement strand
ACAAAAACACCCGAGACCTGCTCTTTAAAGGCGTTATGTGTTACATGTATATTTATACTGTAGGAAAGATCGTATCAGATGCGCTTCGCACAAAGTATGCTCGACATTTGCATTTACTTTTACATACTTAAAAACTAATGAAAAAATCCCAGATTGATTATTAAACATGATTATTCATATCAAAGTCGTTTCACTTATAAAAATTAATCTACATAAAATTTGTGTTTGTACATGTATATTCTAAAGGCTATATAGGTGGTAAGTAAAGAAGTATGTACAGTTTCTATAGTCAACTGGCCCAATATATTGATGATTTCACTTGGAACTCAAACCCTCGCAGTCAAATAAGGAATACATGTATATTAGCAATCCAAAAATCCGCTCAGTTCGATCAGTAAAATGATTTGTGTCACATGACAAGAGCTTGAAGTTGGCAAAAAATTGCAAAAATGTCATTTTCAATGAAAATATCCTCAAATTCAGGTGGTTTTCCTTTCAGAAAACATACAGCGCATGCATCGAGTAAATTCATATTCGAGTAGTGTTTTTCATCTCATAATGATACACAATATACTTATTTTTCCTTTTGCTCGCAAAATGCGCACATCTTTTCCTGAGCAATAAGTCTGTGTCACATTTGGCTGTTTTCAAGACTGATTTTGACAAAAGGCGGGAAAATGTCTTATTCGTGATGTCACAGATGATATCAAATTAGGAATAACGTTCCAATGTTATTAATCGCAGTATGCCTGTTTACATATTTTTATTTCTTAAAAAACGGTGATAAAGGTTAATTTCAGACACATTCTGTAGAAAGAAAAAGTATTGGGCCTTTTTATGTATACAATCGTACCTTGTTCTTTTAGGTTTTATCATTTTGATTTTTAAAAAAATCCAGCATATTTTTATTGAACTTTGAAAGTCATATAGTTGTTGATCAATTTTTATTGAGCTTCAACGTGTTTAAAATGCATATATTTATTGTTTTCATATTAACATACGCATTGGTTCATAATTGAAGTCTGGAATCTGTTTGTCCTTTAAATCTTTTTTTTAAACATCTATGCATACTTTTCCATTTTGACTCGTCATATATTCTAAATTCTTCAGGTAAGAATGCCTGAACATTACATGTAGGTTTACAAAACATTTTTTAACCAAATTTACATATTTTATGCATGTTAGTATAGCCAAGAAGGAAGTTAAAATTAGTGACAGTGTCTTTATTTACACAGCTAGAATTTGAAACATCGTGTAGCACGTGATTTATTTGTTCGTGACTGTCATGTTGATTTTGTACATTGTATTCTACGAAAGCCTATTAGTATCATGTAAATAAAAAATAATTCACCTTCTACTATCTCGTAACTATGAGATAATTATCTCGTAATTACAAGATCTTTTCTCGTAATTACGGAATAATTATCTCGTAACAACGAGAACTTTTCTCATAATTATGAGATAATTATCTCGTAACAACGAGATCTTTTCTGATAGTGAAAGTTAATTTTTTTTTTACATTATACTAATAGGCTTTCGTAGTATTCGTATAGCCTGGTAGATTTATCAATGATATTTGAATAATGCTTTCAAGGTCAACATTCAAATCTCAAATGTACAAAATATCAGATTTCACTCAAATTTCAAACAACATAGATTGTTGTAAAATATCCTGGGGTGATCTTTTTATCATAGTTACATATGTAGGTTCGCCCTTCGTTCATTAAAGAAACACATCACCATTTCTTAATGAAATAATGGTAATTTTCTTAACATCAGTGGAAACTGAACATTTTGAAGTAGTAGCTTATAGGTATCAGCATATTTTATTTTTTAAATATTCATTTAAAATTTTATGAAAGTCTCCCTTTGAAGACTTTGAATTTAGAAGAATTGGTAACCATGGTGTTTTTTAATTTGTATTCTACCTCTACTTTCTTGTTACATCTCCAATCAAAATGTTTCGTTTGATTTTTTCTGTTTTGTCTTATATGATGTTGAAATTTAATCTTTGCAATTTTTGTTTTATATACATGTAATCCTTATAATGAAGACAAAATCTAATATAGATATATTAATTTTGAAATGGCAAGTGTTTTTATTGTGTATGCTTTTACCAAAAGTGTTATTTTTTGCATTTCATTTCATTATGTATTCCCAATCAATTACACAGTAGCATTCTTCATCATCGGGACCCAGAACAATCACGTTAAATCACGTTTGATTTGAATTTCTTTGACTGAATTCTGACTATTTGCAATGAACGATGCGTTCCAGGGTATTTGTTTTATACTGGAATGTCCCGAACGCCATATTGTAAGTGTATGCCCTTGCAAATCATTCATTCAAATTATATCACACATAGACGTATGAAACCGTAAATACATTTATATCTCGTATTGTAACTTTCTCGTAATTCAAATTACTACAACACATGCACATTGATTATATAAGTCAGACCAAGAAAGTAACAGCCAAATATTATTTCAGTTGTTAACATAATATTATACATACTATATACACTACTTACCAAAGGAGTTAGGTAGCATGATACACAGTAAAGAAAGGATTCCATATCCAACCCACGGAGACGAAAATCCCGCACTCATTTTGTTAGGTTGCCCTGCTTCCTCGTTCTTCATTGAAGCAGGATATGTAAACACATTATCCATGTACATAATACTATTTTAAAAGAGCGCAGTGTGAAGAGTGTACCCAGTTTACACGAAATAATTATATGTTCTATAAATGGTAGGCCGGGTCTGCAAACTTTGAAATTGACGATGGTATTCGGGATTTGTGTGTGTGTGTGGGGGGGGGGGGGGTCTTAACTTTAAATAATTTTAATATGATTATCATAATTTTTTGTTGAGAATTAAATGATGATATTCCATTTTAGAAAGATCAGGCATGTCTGATGTGATACATTGTTCAGTTTTAAATATCAACGAAGACATATAAAATGAAAATATTTAAAACTTTCATCATTTAAATGCCGGATTTCCAATCTTCATTGAATATCATTGCAAAATGTTAAGGTGTCATTTTAATTTTCTATTTTATGATGTTTATATGTAACAAGATTTATTATATTTGTTTAAGTTGGTTTGATACTCGAGTATCTTCCTATCATAAGGGCTGTAAATAAGTTTTGAAAATCTACAACCGTCATTAATAAAAGATAATTGTCACCCATTTGTTAACAGCTGCCAAAAAAAATATCAAAGCAGCAGGACTGAGAGAACCGATTTCTACTTACATTGTTTTATATAATTATAGAAATAAAGAGCAAGATGTAATATTGTGTTGTCAAATATAGTCTTATTAAAGGCGAAGATAACGAGCAGTGATCGATTCCGTAAGTCCCAAACAGAGCTAGGCAAACACAGACTCTTGCATACAAGTTAGAGGTGGGATAAGGTACCTAGGAGGAGTAAAAATCCCCCGCTGACCAGATTAACATCCGCCGTGATCACATTGTTCTTGAATCAGGTAAACGGAGTAATCTGTAGTCAAAATCCATGTATAAAGACCTATGAAGCACGTTAGACAGCATTTAATTAATGATTTTAAAGCTTGAGTTATTTGTCTAGCCTTGACCGTGTGTTGAACAATGTATATATCATGTTGTATTGTACGTAAAATCTATATATAGTTTCTTGATCACATGTGCACGTGAAAATGTGAATATCTATTTTACACATTACATGTAGGTCATCATTAATTGTACATTTTATCTCTCTTCAACGGCAACCAATGAATTAATGATTAAGTGTCACGTGAACATGTATTTGCCTGCAACTGTGGAAGTGGAGGGAAGCATTCATTGCTAGACGATTAGAAAATAAAAATTTCCCTACTACCATATTGTACCACCGGAATTAAGATTTGATATGTGCCATTTCCTTTTACTTCTGACAGTTTTTACTGGTTGTTTTCTTTCCCGATATTGCATCTGTGTGGTGTGTGACAAAAGTTTATGGAGCTGCTTTATTTACCTATTTATGATAGTTAATTTAACAAGATTTATAAAGAAAAAATATTAGGTAAATCCCAATGTCATTCTTGTTAAGGTTGTCTTCAATTTTGATACTCTTGAATCTACCTTATGTAAATTATAAAATCGTCATTAATAAATCACAATTTTGAATTAATATGTATTCTGTTATTAATTGCTGCCAAGAAAAATAACTGAAAAAACCCAGTGCCTTCTAACAGTATTTTATACTATATATAATAGAACTAGAGATCTAGAGCATTATGTTTCTATATTGGATGCGGCGTAAGGAAATAGTAATTTTGTGCACATCCATACATCGTGTCTTGTTCTACATGTAGTTTTTAGAAGTTACCACTGTGTCTATGATTGGCGAATTTTTTCAGTGTTGTTTTATCTGGAAATTCTTAAGCGATTCTCCAATGTGATTACCTCCATTTTGAGTAGCTGGTTCCGAGCAACTGTAATCACCGATCAGTGCAGGCTGTAGCTGGTATCCTGTTTATAACTTATCTATGTATTCTTCACAACAAATTATGTATGTATGATATTTCCTTGTGGTCTGTTTGCTGCAAGTCCCGTTGAAAAATTTTTCAGTTATATATTGAGATATAGCTGTAGATGAAGTAGCACTTATTTTGACCTATATTTAGTGCTTCCTATCGCAGCTTGATGTGTTTAACTTGTTAATGTTTGTCGCGATACGAGACCTCCGTGTTTAAGGAAGTTGGGGCTTGCTCCTCGGTTTTTGAGTACATAACGTTTCCTTGCACAACTGCGCAACTGAGTAGTTAGTGGTCCAATACTAATCCCATTGGTGTGAAAATATTACCTATCTATTACTGAACCCTATTCAGTAGATGAATTTTGTGTAAATTCAAATTTTGAAAGGGTGTGGTAGAGACTATTTTGTGCCGGAGGGATTGATTGATCGAAAACTTCAAAATCTGCATGATTTTACAGTTTCTATTTCATCTAAATAACCTCTATTTTTATACCCCTAAAGGTTCTTTCCGTTTTGAAATTTGATGATCCAAGTAGCTGAACCGGAAGTAGTTAATTAATGTAATCTATAATTTGGTTGTTGTATTTTCCCAAACAGAACACTGATTCTTTAAAAATTCGAATTAATTTACTGAAAATCCAAGTGAAAATTCAATATTTTGGCAAGGATATATATATTTAAAAAAATCGATCCTACCCCGCTTTTTAATTCCCATTTTAAATTTTGAAGACAAGACTTAAAAAATCGGTGAAAGTTTGAAAGTTGACATTAGTCTAATATGACATTTTCAATTTTAAAATTTGAAACATGAGTTTTTCCGTACATCAAAATCAAAAAAAGTCATTGTTTATTTCCATGTACAAGTGTTAACCTTATTATTATTATTATATCTGTCTGTAAGAATACATGATTATGTATATATACTAGGTAATGATTGATTGGTGTCTTTATAATTTGTTTACAGCAACAGACAAATCAAGTTAAATGAATAAATCTTCAGTAAGCTTTAAGGGCAACAAGTTTCATGTTTAAAACACTGTAGCTCAATAACAAGCCTGTCAACACTAGTTTCTCAATTCCCCTTCCTTGTAGAAATCAAATCTACACTTCCTAAAATATTGATATTAGTCCAAATGTCAGGTGCGAAACTCTTTAAGACAGCTTTGTAAAAAAATATATATTGTCCTTGTTTTCCATACTTTTAAGATTGAAGCATTGCATGAGAAACTATTTTCCGAAATGTGTCATATACGGGCAACAAAACTAGTATCACGCATCCTCATTCATACTCCTGGGTGAACATAACTGCTGGTAGATGATCCGTCCACCCCCAAGATACCCAGAAAGCCCAGTTAGGGGTATCTTGCTCTATATCTTGATTTGATACTAAATATAATTCCATATAACGTCACAAAACATTGGAAATTTCTGAAACGCAGAAGTTCTCCCTCATACAAACCTCTCTTTACTGACTATTGGCTTGAAGTTTGGATTAGTTTAGGTTTTTTTTATATAAATTTACTGGGGGTGGGGGTCTAAACATGAAGCTTTCAAGCTCGCTGATGAGAGATATGTTTCCGAACTGTGTCACATACGGTGCACCAAAATTAGTATAACACATTTTCATGATGACTTAAATGAAATTGCAAACCTTTAAATTGAAGCAGGAAATATGCCAAGGAGAAATACTATGAATTCTGTGGAAGAATACGCCAGACGCTGGACAAAATCTGTAGGGAGAGGACTTGACACTTTGTCTGAATGGATAAGAGTATTCGGAGTTTATTAAAATCCCGTATCACCATTTTAACGGGGAAAATGCTACTATTGTATCCCTCTTTTTTAAGAAACCAGAAGTGGTAAATGAGTTACATAGACTACATGAAATTTTGTAACTGGTTCCAGCTGATAAAGCTAGTACAACATTGTCTTTGTTTGTAAAAGTTACTATTATAATTTCTTTTAAATGAACTGGGTTTACTTCACTCTGGGAATCTACTTACAACCTAAGCAATTTCACAAAGATGAATTCTTCAAAATCACCTTTCTGTTTTAAAACACTTTCAATATTCCGAAGAATCAGGATCAATTTGAATTACCATACCTTTATTGGATTCCGAATTGCATAAAAACCTTACAAACAAAGATACATCGCTGGCTCCAGTAAGTGCTCTACCAAGCCTCTTCTCTACTTTTAACTAAGACTACTACAGCTATCAAAGAATCTCTCAGAATACTGTTCCCTACATATTCCAGAAGTGGTGTCAATCAGATGTGGATTCTTAAAAACTCTAAAGAGCTTTTGGATAACCTAAAATCACAAGAATTTTCAAAAATTTGACTGCATCAAAACGTATGATTTCCACACTTTACACAAGACATTCCTCACAATAAATTAAAATCTAGCTTTTTCAGTTATAATAATTGCTTTTTAAACACAAAAACGGCACCCGAAAATACGAATTTCTAGTCGTTGGGAAACAAGACACATATTTTGTTAGAAAACACTCTGTTGCCCACACAAGTACTCTGAAGTAGATATTAAGATGCTTGGGTTCTTATAGATAATATTTAGTAGTCTTTGGAGACCAGGTCTTCCAACAAGTCCGTAGGTATTTCTATGGGCACTAATTTGTGCCCCCTTATTGGCAGACTTATTTTTGTATTCATATGAAGCAGAATTTTACAGAAACTGTTACGGGATAAAAACAAAAAACTTGCCGTCTTCAACCTTACATATAGGTAATAAGATGATGTGCTATCAATTAACAATCATCATTTCACAATTATGTCATTTGATATATCCCGAAAACTCGCATAAAGGACACCACAGAATTGACATTAGCTTTCATATTTGATATTTTACTTAACATTGACTCTAATGGCAGACTGACAACTACATTATATGATAAGCGTGATGATTTGACTTTGCAATCGTCAACTTTCCTTTCTATATAGTAATATACCACTATCAGCCTGCTTATGGTGTGTATATCTCCCAGTTGATTCGATACGCAGAGCATGCTATGCGTATGCGGACATTTTAAGCGAGGCCAACTACTTCAAAAAAGTTGATGCTGCAGGTTATAACGAATCTCGTTTAAAGTCATCAATTTCGCAAATTCTACCGGTGCTATAATATGACCTGTTTGCGATTACAAATTATCACTAAGTCATATGTTGACTGATTTGTTTCATACCTTTGTTAGACTGTCATTTTTCCTACTAGAATTTCACTACGGGTAATCCCGTTACTTTATTTCGACTAAGGGCTCACGGCGGGTGTGACCGGTCAGCAGAGGATGCTACTCCTCCATGGCACCTGATCCTGCCTTCGCTTTTGTCGGAGGTCGTGTTGCCTACACTCGATTTTGTATATGTTTTTTGGATTATGATTACGTTTGACACAATGTTAACTTCGCCTTTTTGTATCTAAGGATCTCAGTCGTTTTCCTGTATCTTTGTCGATGAATTCAGAATTGAATGAATCTTCTTTCAATTATTTTTGTCGACCTCTAGGATTCTGGTACTATGTTGGGTTTATCTAGTTGACAATCATTGTCCTTTTTTCTACAATAGACAGTATCTGTCCTCTAGGCCTATAAAAATAATCGCAATGTAATTGTCAACATTTACTGGACACCTACAGATGTAAAGTTTTGAATACAAAGGAAATATATTGATATAAATACCTCTGGTATGTCCATGGGTCCATGTTTGCCCAACTCTTGTTTTTGTATTATATTTAGGACTTACGAGATTGATCACTGTTCGTTATCTTTGCCTTTACATATAAAAGAATATCATATAATAAATGATTACATAGCAAAAATGTTTCAAAGGGGGCTATGAGGTTTCAACCAAGTAAAGGTATAGACCTTTGGGTCGCACACATCATTTGGTTGTTTTGCATGGACCTCTCATTTTGACTCTTTCTGCCGACGACATATTTGCATTCAATTTAATAGAAAATGAGAATATGTGACAAATAAAAATAACTTAATTTTTTTCTTCGTTTTCTTTACGGAGAGTAAACTTTCCAATCTATTTTGATACCCCAGTGTTTCATTTTCGTATTGTGAAAAAATGAAGATATTTCAAAACTTAATCACTTGGTTTGGTTTGAACGTATTTTATTGTCATTAAATTGCAAAAAGATTGTGCACAAGGTCTAAAAACTTAGACTGCCTTCTCCCTGTATACATAATCACTTACATGTACATGTAAATAAAACATATGCTAAGAATATTTGTGGTATACGTCTCGAAAAGCACCATAATTACGCTTACGTTGCCACAGATACAGCAACAAAGTTAAAATAAAAGTCAGTCAATTTGTTGTAACAAAAACCCTATAACCGTAAAAAAAATGCATGTACCGGTAGTTTTTGTAGGCTATTTCTAAATTGTACAGCATGTGAAGAATTGTATTCTTAGGAAATGATGTGTAAACAACAGTAACACCAACATGACCTCAAACCGACGGGAAGTATTCTGAGATGTTCTTTGTAAATCACATCAGTTTGAACTACAATTGTTTACAAAGTACATAACACGTTTAGGTATTGCCTGCACATTAAATATTTCCGTGCATAAAGGTCATTTTGTATGTAGCCATCGTCATTTCCAACTGCCACTTAAGAGGAAATCCATCCAGACTTCTAATTCTGAAATGAGGCGTTGAAGTACACATCACATGGTGTTGATGTCTTCTGTTTGTCAGAATTCTGATATTCGTCGTCATCGTCTGTTGAAACAAAATATTTATATTTCTCATCAGGAATCATATACAATTCACAGGACTAAAACTATTTTTTTATTATTCACTGGTCGCTTTGTCATCAGCTTAATTTTCACTGGCCAATTCTATGTTGCAAAATTTGATCTTTACAGGCATAGGTTTTGTACGTTTCGTTATCATAAAACGCATCGGGCGACTCCAGTTCGTACCTGAGTACGAACTTGAGCTACCCAGAGTTGCAACCGAACAGAGATAGTTTCAACTCTTATGTGACGTATTTCCACCAGACTAACCCTCAATCTACAAGGGTTAGTATAGTAGCAATAGGTCGATTTTGTAAAGGTACTGCGCATGTGTTAGCTTTCAAACGATTGGCTGGAGTATTATACATGGGAGTTACAAAGGAGATTACCATTTCTACCATACTAACTTGAGTATAAGCGAAGTCGCTCAGAGTTATTCGAAATATTTCTATTTGCTACACACGGACTTGATCTCATTTTTAAAGGTTGAACACAGCTCTTCTATACTGATTGATTGATAGATTATTTGTTTGGTTTCCGTAGAGAATATTTCACTCATATTGAGACGTCATCATTGCCGGTGAACGTCTGCAAATTTAGACCTATACTTAGTATAGTAGGTTTAACACGGCTGGTGCGAGCACGGAGCTCGACCTCCCGATAACGAGGCAAGAGCTCTATCACTGAGCCACCGCGACCGGCATTTCTATGGTAAAGTTAGAGTCTTGAATATTTTGATGTAGAAGGTTCAGTGGCATACATTGCAAAGCACGGGATACCTAACGTTTTTAACACTTATTTTAAAGACCACCTGGGCATTGGTAAACTTTCTAAACCATTATTTCACATCTATGAAATAAGCCCAATATTATTGATAAAATATTGTTTGTAAAATAAATATAAGAGGGAATTTATATATTTAAAAAGTGTGATAGACAGACGAAGATAAGATTACTGTGAAATACTTGAATAATATTTTCCTTCCTTTTTAATATTACCAATATATGTTCTAAAGTGCGTAACTCCCAGTAAAATCACAGTATATTTTCAATTATACAGCATGTTCCATAAAATTCTTTTCAGTGGATTCATTTTAAAAGAGTTGCACTGATGGCCTGAGCGTCGAGCATAGACCTAAATTAAGTAGCCCTTCATCGGCATTGGTGACGTCTCCATATGAGTGAAATATTCTCGGTGGGACGTAAAACAAGACATAATCAATCAATCTGATGAATTGCTTTCATAGTAAGATATCAAAGTTAGGCCAAACGTTCAAGGTAGAAAGGGACATAACTCCCCGAAATGAAATTGAATCATAATTTGCCATGAATGTGCAGTTTTGCTAGTTAGCTCAGAAGATTTTGCATTGACAAGAACATGACTGGCGGATCAAAAACAATATGGTCTCCGTAACTCTTTGCTTGGTTCGTTCCCTTTCATTACCTGTACAAACATTCTACATGTCAAAATATGGATAATCGTTGATGATATATATATAATTCATTATAGAATATGCAGTTCGTACTGCTGTCGAGTCACTATAACTAATATTCATACAAAAGTTGGTCTAATGTACTGTTTCGCAAGTGAGAAGAATAAACAATCTAATACTTGGTGCCATGTTTGGAAAATTGAATTTAAAATCATTATGAACTTTTTTCTATTCAAGGAGTAGTTATATATTTATTGAATAGAACCTAAATCTAAATCCATCTTGTTATCAAATTTGAATACGCTATAACAATCGATATAACACATTTTTAAAAATTTATTCCTTGATTTTTTTAAATTTCATACTATTCATAAACCTGACAACATGATACTTTGATTTCTCTAGTAACCTTCTGAATTTGCTATACCGATAACTACGTAGTATATTTACTACAGTCAACGTGCATTAACATGGGACCTGAACTAAGTGTTTTAAGATAAACATGACAATATAGAATATCAGACTAAACATACATTCATGTACCTTCATTTTTAGAAACCGTTGAAAGTTTCTCATATTTATTTTCACCATTGGATCCTTGTATGCTTTCGTAAGTTGGCCTACAATAATACATGGTTGTAGATTAAAGAACAATGATCATAATTCTTATTAAAGTTATAAACTTCAGAGGTGGGAACATATGTATAGGAGGAGTAAGTATGACCTGTCAACTGGCCCTGTATCTCAGTCGGGTAAACGCTGTTGTAATCCATATTCAAGATATGTGTGTAAAAACGGCCTCATCATATGGGACGATCAGATATGACTTACCTTACCTATACTGGATTGGAAAACTTAACGAAAACTATTACAAAAATGCATTGCTGGATCTAGTAAATGTTCCACCAAGTCCTTGTCTTTACTCCTTACGAAAAATATTGACAGCTGTGAAGGAGCAACTTCAGACGTATTTTGAAACAACATATCCCAGAAGCAGTGTAACAATATCAAAACACATGCCTTTTCAACACTTTACACGACCACTCCGCACGATAAATCAAAGACTAGACTTTTTAACATTATAGACAGTTGCTTTTCAACAAATATGGAAAAGGAAAAAAAATGATATTCATACACATCTAGTGATTAGTGTGTTACTTTGTTAAACCCCACTCTGGTTCTACACACAAATACTCTGAAGCTGATATTGAGGGAATGCTGGAGTTCCTCATTCACAGTCTACCAACAGTCTGTTGGAATTCCCATTGCACGAACTGTCATCCTGTATAAGCTGACCTGTTTATATTTTCTTACGAGACAGAAATAATTCTAAGTTCCTAAATGAAATAAAGAAATATCTAGCGGTGACCTTTAATTCGACAATTCGATACATTGGTGACGTTTTATCTATTAATAATAATACTTTTCATTCATGCGTCGACTCAAAATCCCAGCCAACTAGACTGCGCAATTACGTTAAGGTCTCCCATAAGAAAATGCAGTTGATAATCTGGTGTGAAATTACACCTCAAATTCACAATGCCAATTTTAATTGTATCGGGTTACACACCGAGACCTACTTCCCGATACCTTAACCTGTGACCGGGGTTATCATACATTTCGACCACATACTATATTACCCGTGACGTCAGCTATGATTACCGTAACAGTCTTATTTTCGGAAAACAAACAAAGGGCACCTTCTTTACATTGCCAAATTTTCACCCATATAAGTGGCTGGATGTTAGAGCCAGCGGCAGAATCTTATTAATAAGTTCAAAAAGATATAAAATTCTATAACATGAAAGAGTGAAGAAACAAGTGCAATTCATTTGTGTTCTGAAAATGGTAAAAATCATATAAAGACATATTGACACCCTCCGTAAATTACGGAGTTGATTCACAAGTCTTTTAAGATAACCGTGCGCTTAAAAAAGTTATAAGTAAAAAGTTGCACCCAACACTTTTTCAAAAAATAAAAATAGAATGCTAGAATCTATATTCCACAAAAATTGATGTAAACTGACTGTAAGCAGGTATCGTGAAAACTGGGCGCATTGTTTACAGGTCGATAACCCTTCTTATGCTAATGAGGTCCATTGTTATGGATGCAGGAAAAGGGGCGATTCAAGGGTTCGTCGATATAATGTACGATATTTACATTTGGTTCTAGCCGCATAATGAATATCGAGAATTTGAGAGGTGATGAAATAACTATGGAATAATGTGAATTGGAATTGTAAATAATATTCACGGTAGATTCCACATTTCTACATGTTATGACTTTATCTTTGATAGCGCATATGTAAGAGTAAAGGTTAGCTAATAGAGACTCTAATACTTAGTGACATTTTCCATTCTAAACGATTTGTATTGACGTGTTCGACACAATGTTAACTAATTCATGATCGACATATTTTACATTGTGACGTCAGATGCCGCGAAGAGCACTGGATAGTACATTTAGTACAGTTTACTTCGCGATTTTTTCTCGGTGGAACCTTAACCTAGCTGCGTGAAAGAAAACACAGAGTTTTCCTTGTCTGCTTCGTACTTGGCACCCACATCAGCTTATGTAAATTCTGATGTCGAAAATTTGACCCGATGATACACATTTTATATAGCTGTTTCTGTTGACTTTTACGTGTCGTGCATCAAATTGGCCTATAAGGTTTCAAGGATATTGTTATCCATTTTTGCATATTAACATTTGGCTATTTACCCAAACCTATGACTACTGTCAAACTAGATTTGAAATCGGTCGATTGAAATCGACTAGGAAAATTGACGTGATTTCCGACTGGAATCCTTTATTATACACAATTGTATAATAACACATGTTTGTTTTTATCATTTTATGAACATATACAAATGCATAATAGTACACTTTCCTTACACGATTTAAAACTACAGACAATAAGTAAATAGAAAGAGAAGAGAGAGAAGAGAGAGAAGAGAGAGAGAGAGAGAGAGAGAGAGAGAGAGCTTACCTCTCGCTTTCTTGTTTTCCTGTGTAAAGGAATGCATAGCTTTCAAAATCAATTAAACACGTATATGTTTCGTCGAAATACACAAATACTCAACGATAAAAATAACTGATATGAGTAACTAAAAAAATCAGTATACGACCTTTAGCGGAGAGATCCTCGTACTGATTGCCATTATCTGTCTCTGTTAATTCTTCGTAAACACCTCTGATTGAAAAAAATTGAAAAAAATTCTCCGATATTATGTAAGTGTTGTAGAAAGTTATTAATGAAAATATATTGTCATCCTGGTACATGAATATAGTGTATGTTTAAAAGAAATAATTGAAATTATAAATATAGATGTATTTCTTTGTTCTTTTATTGGGTAATGTAGGAAGGAATCCTTGCAATCAATAAATTTGAAGAGAAAATAAAGCTCATTGAAATCGTATTGTGCTGCTCAATTTATCAATTTGCTTCGCAGTTCGCTTACTAGAAATAACTTTAGAGAACATTTAAGTGAAGGACGTGTTTTGCTGGATTTTAAATAGATTAAAAGCAAGGAAAAACAATGAGTACTATGTGTGATGCAGCTAATCTAATTTCATTAAACGCATTTCAGTGTCGAAAATACACCAACTTTGCTACAAAATCTTGCTTTCACTCTAATGGAACACAATCAACCAACGATCGAAAACTGTACACTGATAGATGGAGATCGAACCAGTTAAATACACAATTAAATTGTAGTCACGGTTGGTGGTTTGGCGGTTGTACGCTTTTTAATTTTTTGCTCGAGAATCACCATTGCCGGTGAAGGGCTGCAAAATTTAGATCTATGTCCGACCCTTACGACCTTTAATGTGTTTCTTGTGACACGTGTTTTGTGGTATAATTCGATATTTGCATGTGGGTATGTGGATGATGTGCTACATGTATCAATTAACAATCATAATTTTCACAATTATGTCCATTTGATATATCCCGATGGACTCGATATGGGGACGCCACAGAATCTGATATATCTACGTCATATTTGGATATTTTACTTAACATTGACTCTAATGGCAGACTGACAACTACATTATATGATAACCGTGATGACTTTAACTTTGCAATCGTCAACTTTCCCTTTCTATGTAGTAATGTGCCACTATCACCTGCTTATGGTGTGTATATCTCCCCGTTGATTCGATACGCAACAGTATGCTATGGGTATGGAGATTTTTTTTAAAGCGAAGCCAACTACTAACAAAAAAGTTGATGTTGCAAGGTTATAACGAATCTCGTTTAAAGTCATCATTTCGCAAATTCTACGGTTGCTATAATGACCTTGTTTGCGATTACAAAGTACATATATATGTATCACAAAGTCATATGTTGACTGATTTGCTTCATACCCTTTGCTAGACTAGATTTGACTACGCGTAATACCGTTTACATTATTTCGACTACTGTTTACGGCGTGTGTGACCGGTCAGCAGAGGATGCTTACTCCTCCATGGCAACTGATCTGCCTTCGCTTTTGTCGGAGGTCTGTGTTGCCATACACTCGATTTTGTATATGTTTTTGTATTGTGATTACGTTTAACACGATGTTAACTTCGCCTATTTATATCGAAAACCTCTTACGAAAAGTAAGGGTACAGACGACCTATTCTGACCGAATCCCCACGGGATTAATCACAGTTTAATCCTAATTCATGATACAATCCAAATTGTATCAGGGTACATTCAAGAGATAGGTTGCATTTTACTGTTTAATGCTCCCTCAAGAACCTCCATCCATTTTCATTACCTCGTAATCATCTTCCTCAAATGTATTCCCTTTAAAAGGACACCGCCCTTATTTCAAGTAGAACTGGACTCTACAACCCTAGTTTATGTTGTGTCAAGATCGTTCAGCATTTTCTAGTGCATCTTGTATTGAGAAATCAAAAACTTGATACGATTTTACAGAAGACAGACTGACGACGTACAAGCATTAATCATAAAATCTCTCTTAGGCGATCAAGAATGAAAACATGCATATGTAGAAGAGTTACAGTAAATTATATAAATTATATGAACTGACGGTGATATTTCATTTACCTTTCTCTTTGTTGATTTGAACTATGTTCTGAAAATATGAAGATGAATTGTTTTTAGCAACGACAAACGTTTAGAGCGAAAATATTTTACAAAAACAATTGGTTATCGAGTGTTTGAAATAAAATAAGATATAACAGATGAGCACAGAATCTGCTCTACTGCAACAAAAATAACCTTTCAAATACACCGAGCATACATATGTTCCATGAAAGAGAGTATGATATAATCAAAGAAATTGTCTTCAGTATTCAGATTATGCCATAGCGAGACAAGAAGTGTTTCTTCTTTTAAAAAAAGCTGTAAATATAAAAAAGGTGAAGATAACGAACAGTGATAAATCTTAAAATGTCTACGTTAAATAGTCGTTATAACAATTTAGTTTACCAATATGATCTATCATTGAGTCAAATGCTGTCTGATGTGTTTCATAGCCATTGTTAAGCCGTTTTTCACACACTGATTTGACTACGGACTGTTCCGTTTATCTGATCAAGACTATGGGCTCCTGATACCGACTCTTGTTTTTGTATTCTATTTAGGATTTACGAGATTGATCACTGTTCGTTATCTTTGCCTTTACATATCAGCGAACATGGACCCCTGTATATAGCAGAGGCGATTAAGATGACTAGGAGAAGAAAGCATCCTCTGTCAACCTGGTACAACCACTGTGAGCCCTAAATTATGATCATCAACTTGTCTTTCCTCTGGCAAACATAGTAATTTTGTCCAAATGTGAACTGGAAGTACAAATGTTCCAAGCAAACATTCACGGTTTTTCCAGTTGTCTAGATTTCCCATTCACTTTCCATGAAATTAGACTGGTAGAAGTACATTCCGAAGGATAAATGTTTGAAGTTTAACACAACTTGTTATTTTTGTTTATTGATTTTGATATATTGATATATCAATTACTCTAAAATCTTTTCTACAAATGGCCTTGAACATTGAGTTGAACTTGGTATTTTTACAAACTTGAAAAATACATTCCATGAAGTTTAAAAACACTGTATACTAGTCTAATATTCCACCCAATGTTTTTTTTTTAGAATTTCATTTGAACCCCTATATCTCTTTATATAATGCGTATTTAACTTTATAGTCCATGGAGACAAAATAATGTGAGTAGTTTGCAATGTTAGTGGAACGGATATATAATTCTTAACAAATTATGATCAGAAGGTTTAATATATTAATAATAAAATACCCCCAACAAACTTTTCCCATGTTAATTACTGACTGATATTTCTGTTTCCCGAACATACAGATGAACACGCTAAGAGAACACAATAATACAAAACAGCAAAATGCAAGAGCATCAAAACGACTTATATTTACACAAAGTATCATTTTTATTTCCTTACTATTGCAGTATCTTTGATATCATTTCTGGTTACTACAGAGATTCATTATAGTCGTGCTTAAACTGACCTGCCATTGGGGCACTGGATTCGTCTTTCGTTAAATCGGCCATTTGTACGCCTTTGTCTCTGCAAGATGAAACCCTGCATCTTAATACTAAAACAATCGTGTTCATACTACCGATCCAATCACAACATTCGAACATTAGACCTGGTGTATATCAAAATAGCATTAAACTATTTTAAATGAATATTTATTAATCAATTAGACTGCATATGAGCACTGATTACCTTACTCTTTATAATACGATTCTAATAAATCCATGATTAGATTTGAATGAATATACGTCAGCTTCCCATATAGATCTATGTAGCAACATTCCATTATCATCTGGGAATTACCCAAGTCTTAAAGCCAATGATAATTGTCAATATATCTATATGCTGAATGTTCAGTAGAAATCATATTAAAGCTGTGCTATTTATCGGCCCTGTTTATAGTGAATTTGTTTTCCCTTTAACCTGTATACAAAATGTGCCTTAAATATTTTTATTAAAGCTTGATGGACAACTGATGAACAATATGCAGCAGTAGCTAATTGGAACTTACATGTTCTTTCTTTCGATCTCTACAAGAAAAACAAAATTAGAATTACATACAAATATGGATGCAATCAGTCATTGATTATTTGTTATATAACATTTTTATCAAATCAAATAGATATACATATGCATGTAATTCAAGTTGCCTTCATTGGCAAGAATTACTATAGAAGGAAAATCAAAGTGTTGCCCTTCTGCCTTCTTAAAGAAAAATAACAATTTTTAACTTGCTCGTGAGATCACTTATATTTGTTACGAGCTTGTTTTAGCTTTCATTTTTTCCATTCATAAATCTCTCGTTATATCTCACTGAATTTTACTACAAAGATTTAATAGGTATACGTTACTTATTGTGTAACGCCTGCGGAAGAAGATGACAAGGACTAGGATAATGATGAGGAACGCCACGATCCCTACAACACTCCCAACAGCCACTGCGGTCTGATTCCCAACACTCTCCTCTGATCCTGGAAACAATCGTCACGATAGATCAAAGTATCATACACATATCCATATGAATGATATTTTGTGGTTCCAAAACCATCAATCTTAATTTTAAAGGCATGTAAATTAAGGCATTGAAAATTAAGATTGTTTTCATTACACACTCGAACTAAATCAAGCAACCATATCAATCTCAAAAGAATGAATGGGTTTTTGTCTTGATGAATACAAATAGTATATTCATACTTGTGAATATTTAGAGTATTATGCGTAGACTGATCTGTTTGTGAACATAATAACACTTTATTAATATTAAAGATCACAACTGTGCGAATGAAAGTGTTAATATTTTCTAACGTATGAAAATTAGGCCTTCTGATGCAGGTCAATGTTTTCAATAATGATACATGTAACCATTCCGTGCAAATAGAAGATGAAAGTAATTATTATATATTATGATTTTAAAGAAAGGTCTACATTTATCCACTTCGAAAGAGTTTTCCGTCAGTATTCAGCATGCATGTAGATTGTTACCGTCGAATTATCATGTTTAATCCCACTGGAAAACTTGTTTTTCTTTTTTCTCCAAAGATTGTTATGTTTTGTACTCTATTAACAATAGATGGCTTCTATATGAAAAACAAATAATCTATAGCGGTGGCTTTTGATTCACTTTTTCGATATACATTTACATTACCTCCGACAAACTATTTATCAATTATAAATCAATAATTGTCATTAATATGTCGATTCGATATATTCCAACAAACTAGAAATAAAAGACACCACATTGTGAATGTGTCATCAAGTAACAATAGAATCCCAATAGAAAGCTATGAATCAGTTCATAGAAATGATAATTTTTTACCACTTTAATGAGTATGATTTGCATCAAAATATCTAGTTTTAACAACAATAATTTACAACGGATGCATTATGAATTTACTATATCTCGATCCAGTAAGTGCGAAATCCGCAGTTCAAAATCACTCTTTAAGATGGCATCGGTTACATTGCTTTGGTAAAGAAAAGCATGCACTGATACTGTGACACGATACTCTGGATTTTAAGATTTCATCCAAAAGGCCCGCAACTCGCAGGTCAGGCCAAGGACTGTTCACACCGTTTATGATATTCGAACGTACAGATGCGATCATTTTTAACCTCTTGTCTTCACAATCGTGGAAAACAGTCATGAGAACTGTTCTACGTTCTAAGTTAACTTAGAACAGACGTAGAGCGGTCATATAACTTCTCTAAGTTAATTTAGAACAGATGTCGAGCGGCCATAGAACAGCTATAATCCCCTGGTATATAGCTGTTATTGTATTAGAGCAGTTCCGGTCAAGAATTAAAACAACTCTAATCAAGAATTAGAACAATTCTATTCAAGAATTAGAACAGCTCTGTGTATATATAATTAACCGCTTAAGAAACTGTCAGTTCATTTTAAAATTCGCACGTGAATGGTCAGTGTCAGTGAATATGCTGTCTGTAAAATTAAATAGACTGCCTCCGTACATAAAACAGAGAATAGTTAATTTAAGAAACAGTGGGAAGACATTCGTGCAAATAGAGAATATATTAATTGAATCAGAAGATGTAAGTTTCTCGGTTTGCTATTGAAATATTTTTTATAAGAGATACCGTTTATTGTATCATTTAACAAACATAATTTTAGATAAAATAATAGTTTACTCTTTCAACATGGTCAATTTTCATAAAGCTACACACTCAGCAAAATAAAATCTAGTATAGAAATGAAACTTTATCTTTATCGTACTTTTGCAAGTAGATATGACTATTTTACTTGATAATAGTTATTATTATTATTTATTATCATTATACAACACTTATAAAGAGCCGTATATGATTAGTAAAATCATTCTAAAGCTCAGTACAATGTAAACGAAAACACAATAAATGTAGAATTAAAGAAAACATGGAAACATAATGAGTAATAAAAGAACAGTGAATAGCTTAAGAGGTAATGAGATGATAAAACTGAAACATACAAAGATGATCGAAATTATTAAGATAAAAATTACCTGCAACTTTTCCCTGTCTTGAAGTCATCGCGTACAATGCCAAAATGATATATATAGGGATTTGAGTTTAACAGGGTTTTAATATTTAGGTAAATCAAAAGTGGCAATGCTTTCTGTAAATTGGCTTCAATCGTGACTGTTTATTGCAATCAAGCCATACCCCATCTTCTATAAATATCTGTGAAACTGCAATTGTTTAGGTATGCTGCTTGGGTCTTACCATTTTGGTGTCAACAAAGATACCACTTCTTTCGCCGCATGGGCAAGTTGGTATTCAACAAAACTCCGGAAGGTTGAAGGAAAGATTATCAATATTACCAAAAATGATTAAAAAATATGTTGGTGCGATAAGGATGAACCTCGGTTCTATATTTGCATATTATGGAAATGTTTTAATAGCAAAAAAATTAAAGACGTTTTCCGATCGGACGTTCAATCTGTAATAAACTTCCATTTTAATTTCTGTTTTGCAGAATGTTTTAAAAATATTATTTATAACCAAATCAGAACTTGAAGGAAATCAGCGACGAAAAATAATTAATTCATTATTTCTCTCGATCGTAGTATTTAATGTTCGACATGTCAGTTTCCAATTGAAATTGAGGACAAACTGTTTGATTCTAGTATTCGAAGGCAGATGAATTGTTCTGGGCCAGTCATGTATATATAACGGTATATATAAAGCAGTCATGCAATGGTTCTAAGCTGGAACAACTTTTTTCTAGAGCATTCAGGATTCTAACCCAGAATAGTCTTGATTCTATTCTAGAAGAGTCGTAGAGCAGTTCTAGAGCAGTCAGCAGAACAGTTCTAAGTTAAACTAGAGCGGTCGTAGAACAGTTCTAGAGCAGCGCTAGAGCAATCAGCAGATTTCCTGTCAATCGTTTGAATTTTATACATGGATTTTGCTAGTTATTGAGCTACTTATTCCATCGGTTACCCGTGACTTTCACGTCCATAAAGCCGGACATAGGGGTTGGTTAGGAAACAACCACTATCTAATTCATATGGTTTAGCTCTATAGTTATAAAACGACTACAGTGATCAGAGATTGGATATGATGTATCATAATTGCAAAATAAGAGCCATAACCACCACGTTACCGCGATCGTTTCTGTAATGAATTCAAAATAGTGAATACAAATCATTAAGTCGCTTTTCACTCAAAGTGCATAAGCTAAAATGAATGAGAAGTCATTAGTGATTACTGTCTTGGAAGAGCTTACTTGCAACTGTGCAATAGACAGCATCTGATGTAGATTTCCCAAGCATGTTGAAGGCAGTAACAGTAAACCATACCGGCCCCTGTAGCTGAATGCTGGGAGTGTAGCTGTGGGGTCTGTCATACCCATTGTCATGGATGTACTCTACATCTTTAAATGATGCTGGTAAATTCCCGACAGTGGAATAGGATATCTTAAAAGTCTGACTATCTCCTCCATTGAAGCTGGAAATCCACTTTAACTTTATGGAAAAGGGACTGCCACAGTTCAGCGAAACATTCGAAGGTATCAATGGTGGCGCTGAAGTTAAAGTAGTATTAGTAATAAAACACGATTTGGAGAAAAAAAAAAGCATTCGTTCATGTTCAAGAGAAATGATTGAGGACCTTGCTATGAAGATCAATCAATATCAGATTACCATATTACTTTATTGGTCTATGGTATTTACTTATACGCGTGCTATGGTGTTTAGTGGTAAAAGTTATATGGCTTTATTAATATTCGACTAAAATAATAGACAACTTTGATATTCATTTTTTTGCTTATCTTGGGAAGTATACGAAATTTAGGGATATGACTGAACTTTGTTAACAATATAAAGATTGAGTTATTGGTGTGCACACGTAAAGAAAAATAATTTTGATGGTTTTTAGCAGTCCAATAAAATTCACATTTGTATTTCCCTTGACCTACATACATAAAAGTTACATACTAGAACTTGTTGAAATTGGTTGAATGTTCCAGAAGAAACTACAATATTCGATATTATACGACCGTCGCACCAGAATGGACCAAAAAATATAGGAACGGGTCGCTTTGGTGATATATGAATAAGGATATATCACATAGGTAATTATAAAGAACTATACTGTTTGAGCTACTAGTAACTTACTTGCTGTGTCCACTTTATAGCTCCTGTAGAATGTACCAACATCATTCTGAACCATCAGGGTGTAATCTCCAAAATCCTCTGCATAAACTCTACTTTTGTCTAAAGTGATGTTTTGTGTAGTTTCTGCTTTGGTGTCTGTTATTATGTACCCATTTGTATTATTCTGAAGGATTCTACTGAAATTGCTTTTTCCTGTGAAAGTCCACCGCGTTAGAGTTGCTGGTGGGTATAACAAAATTCTCACAGGAATTTGAAGAGAATCGCAATTTCCAATGGCAAGATTGTCTGGAGATTGGGAATCAATTTGACGCAGTCGGGGTTTACCTGTTCAACAAATACTAGTAAACATACAATCAGAAATCATAGATTCATAAAAAAAAATCTTCAGCAATTTGTATTGCATAAAGCATAATCTATTCATGATCAGTATGTACAAAGAGTAAATGTTCACATGTTTTTCCTTATAGGTAAAGTCAAATCTATAAATTTCGGTTTGAGAGTTATAGACGACTGAATTCCCACCAACCTTAATCATGAAAAACGCATCAAATTATACAAATGAATATGTACACCAATGTAATAACTCTTTAAGGTCGGGCCCTACTCGAACTAAGTCAT
>CAJDSM010050085.1:703-13684 GCA_903981925.1 Ostrea lurida | reverse complement strand
AGAGCTCTACCAATGAGTCACCGCGACCGGTCTTTATGAAAGAGAGAAAGGAAGCTAAATTAAGTTGGTGTTGCACAAAAGTGAATTAAATTATCTAATGAAAACAACTTGAAAAAGCATTGATGAATGTTTGCATATGACATAATACGGATGAAGATAAAAAAAATATTACCGTTAGCTTTGACAGACATTCATGTCATTTAGTCATAGATCGGATCCATAATTAAAATCAAAACCATCAATTATGGGAAAACTACCTTCTCATTTGTGATTTGCGACGTTTAATGCTGATAACGGTCAAACTGAGTTTTACCGGCGACGCGTAAGCGGAGCCGGTAAACGAATGTTTGCAACCGTTAATCAGCATTAACGGTCGCAAATCACAAATGAGAGGTAGTTATCCCATTCTAATGCAATTTTGCTTTATGTTTACATTTGTTTTGCTATTTTGTTATGAAATGTTTATGCTTGACGTTATGTTTTTGGCGTCACGACATTATGACGTCACATCGAAAGCTTCCCATTTCACGCTTAACCTGCTCATCTTAACCACCTCAAATCTCAGTGCATTATCCAATCAAATACTTGTTACAAAACAATTGCATTAGAATATGTTTTTCACTTAATATATGTACATGAGTCTGTTAAAATATAGTCATGGCTCGCCAAAAATTTATTTCACCACGCCAGACAAGTTTCCATTAATACCTATAACAGTGGACAGATAATTTAAGTGCATATATTGTGAAGAGGGTCCAGATATTATGAGTAAACAATTTGCAGGTATTTTACACACTGATAAATTATTTTATAGACAAGAGCCTTCTTTTACTTTGTCCTTTTTTTTAATTACTTAAGGATAGTATCATAATTTAGAGTTGCAATCTTGTATTACTCAGTTACATTAATTTACAGTTTTTAGATCGCATTCATCATAATTTCAGTAATTTCTGGAGTTTAAATATTTAACATATATTGCATCTTCATTCACTAAAGTAGAGCACAATGTGTAAACAAAATTATATGAGGTCTGAGTGAGGGTTTAGATCTGATATTCTTTTATTATTTTCAAGTTTATTTTATTTTTAAATCGTTCATAAGCTGTTCATACTATTGATGTGAATTGAAACGAAGAATAGCTGGTTATCCTGTTCATGATCTGAATTTCCAAGCGAGTCTAATGAGACTGCTAGAAATGTGTTTCAACTGTATTATTACATAAAAAATGGATGGACCTGACAGTAGAATTGAAACTGCAATTGTTCAGTTTGTTATGACCAAATATTGAACAAGTAAATGATTCAAAGAACGTTCGTAGTTGCAAATGTCTGATTTCATCAATATCATGTGTTAGAATTATCTGTTCATTTGTTTAATTTTTATCTATAGCTGTGTTTTACTGAATTATAATTATGAAAAATATTTGACAAATAAAACAATTGAAATTCTAAATCTACAATGCATGATATACCCCCCTTCACACCTAAAATCAAATCTTGAATCACATTATTTTCAATACTTACTCAACATCGCTTTTCAACGTTGCACCAACATTTAGATTTAAACGTTGAAACAAATTTTCAAAACTAAACATAAATTCAACGTTGAATCAACATAGCAAAAAAAAAAACAACAACATTGATTTAATTCATTCAATGCTTCTTAGCTAAAATAGCTTCTTACAGCTACGAAGGTTCTCCAGTTGCTGTATTACTGGTTCTTTATTCCAAATTGATAAGGGGAAGGCGATGACAAATTTTGTGCCCCTCTCTATGAGTGCCTGTAAAACTTCGATTAGTGTCCTTTTTATTTCATCGACACAGTATTCCTGATCTCCATTTACCAAATGTCGGAAAAAATACATCGACATCGATTTGTTCGTCGTCCACATTTTAAAATTGTTTTCTTTAACTATCTCCTCTTTTATTACCTTTGATGCCTCCTCGATTTTCCTTTCACTTACACTTGTGTGGAAAAGAAGAAAGCATATTCTTATGTCCGTTATATCTGTATACTTTTCTTTTAGTCTTTCACAGTGAACTGAAAATAAAAAAGAACCGATTTTTCGTAAAGATCAACATTCTTTACGAATGTTTTAGAAAACCCTCGGGGTGTTATAGGATTTGATCATGAGGCCAACTTCTTTTCGTGGCTGTGTACACATTGTATATATCAAAGGTTGTACACACAGTGCCACATATCATCAACGTAATGCAATTTAAAACGAAAAACTTACCCATGAGTTGTTTATCGAGATTTATAGAATTGTCTTCACTTTCGATTTTGCAAGAGTCATCTAAAAAGAAGCAGATAACACATGAATCATGATTCTCTCTAAGATGACCTTTTAAAAAACTAAAAAATACGTCGATGTTAGAGGAGTTTCAGCCGTCATGATTTCGAAAATTCTATGGTCGTTATAACAATGCATCACTGCAACCTGTCTAAATATAATTTTGAAAAGACAAGCAAACAACTTGACAACAAATCGGATAATTGCAGCTTATCTATCGGCATCTCCCATATTTGTAAAGCAATATTCTACTATCACCTGTATATGGTGTTTTTGTCTTTCAACTGATTTAATAAGAAAGAGCTGCTCTTTTTATAATCCTTGGGGGGGGGGGGGGTGACTGGGGAAAGATAATGACAAATTAATTGACATGCAAGGAGTAAGATAATGACAAATTAATTGGACTTCACGGAGTAAGATAATGACAAATTAATTGACATCAAGGAGTAAGATAATGACAAATTAATTGACACGCAATGAGTTCCAATAGTGTCCTTTTACGTTTTCAATTTGCAAATTCTTTGATCATTATACATGTATGTATTTAGCAAATAGAGCCAGTTAATTGATGTCTTACGTTTTCATACCAACTGTTTGGTCATTCTTTACATGTACATTTGAATTTTGATAACGGATTCATGCGTACCCCACTCTCTATATTGTATTCTTTTAAGGATTTATGAGATATGTGATCTTCACTTTTTCTGAGTTTTTCATTTAAATGTACACTTTATTTTTTGGGAAGTTCTAGAACAGTAAATATTGTTTTAGGACGAATGATGGTAATTACTGTAAGTTTCGTTTTTAAATCAGAACATGATATAAGATAAGTGACATAATATAATGCTTCACACCATTTGAGATATTTTTTGCGTTTCCATAGGTATGGGTATGATTAGTTATCCAGCATTACCTTGCATCCTTGAAGTTTCAGTTCGAGGTTGATGGGTATTATTTACAATCTCCCTTCTTCTATCAGGGGGTGAATCTGAAAGTAAAGAAGAATGACGAGTCAATAGTGGCAAATAACTTTATTCAACAACATAAGAAATTTGTATCACTAAACTGGGAATCTGTAAATCGTGCAAGGAGTAACATAGAACAATAAAGCTAAAGGGTCAACACAATTGCCCCCACCTACAGTTAAGTCCGATGAAGGAACTCCCTAAGGTTTGGTGATACCAAGAAAATCGAAAGTAGGAATTTTTCAAATCCAGTGATCAACTCAATTTTTATATGACAAGTCAGTTCAGTATCGTGAAAAGCATTTCGTCAAACACCAAGAATACTAAAATAGGCAATCTGCATACAAAAATTCATTTTTTCAAAGTTAAAGGCGCACAACTCAAACAAAAATTAACCAACCGGAACAAACCTTACACTCGATCTGTAACTCATTGATATATACATGTAGTTTAGAAAATAAATTTTAAGTTTCTAAAAACCTATATTTACTACTACATGTATGAAAACATAAGAAATCTAATTAGGATGCATGCTTTCAAATCTCTGAATGTGGTAATCAATATACAGAGAGGTGGAGCAAGACAGTAGATCTGCAACCACTTGCAGAACAAAGTACCACCTGGGATTATGCATAGTGCTGAATTAGGGCCAATTTAACCATATAGTAAACATAAAATTATATTATAATTTAGAAAATCTTCTCTTTTTCCATACATATTTGAGGAAAACTTTACGCATGTTTATGATGCCCATGAAGCTTCTTACTTAAATTGCGAAATTCATGGCCCCCTTATACAGGTCATAGGGTGGGCCAATATGAATGTATAGTGAACATGTATTGTATCTTAGAAAAATATTTGCTTTCATAGCTATTTATGAAAAATTTAATGCGAGGTTATGATGTCCATGAATCCCTTTATCAAAAATGTGATATTCAAGGTCCCTGGGTCTGGGGTTCAAGCCCTAGGGTGGGGCCAGTATGACCATATAGTGAAAATGTATTAAGTCTTTAAAAAATCTTCCCTACTTCCAATATATATTTGAGAAAAACTAAACGTAAGAGGCAACTAAATGGGGCGGTCCTTCGGATGAGCCTACAAAAACCAAGGCCCCATGTCACATCATGACCTTGACGTTTGACCTACTTTTCAAAGACTTTAACTTTAGCTATAACTTTTGAATGGGAAGTACTAGGGCTTTGATATTTCACATGTAAGTTTTTTTTATGACGATACCTTTCCATGTGTACATAATTGTTGACCTCCTGACCTTGATCTTGAAGTTTGACCTACTTTCAAAACTTTAACATTAACCATAACTTTGAATGGCAAGAGATAGGGCATTCATATTTAATGTGTATTCCTTATGACAAGCCCTTTTATCTGTCACCAAAATGTTTGACCTTGACCTTGAATTTTGACATACATTTTAAAAACTTTGACATTGGCCATAACTTTGAATGGTAGGGAATAGACCTTTCATATTTCACATGCATAATCCTTATTGATAAGCCCTTCCACTGGCATGTGGAATACAGGGGAATTCCGTGTTGTCATCAACTCCATTTGTTGAATTTAAGCCTCAATATAGATTGACTGACTGATTGATTGTATTATGTTTAACGTCCCGCTCTAAAATTTTTCACTCTTATGGAAACGTCACCATTGTCGGTGAAGGGCTGCAAAATTTAGGCCTATGCTCGGCGCTTAAGACCTTTGATCGTTGAAAGATCTTTATCGTGCCACAACTGCTGTGACAGGGGGCCTTGGTTTTTGTAGTCTCATCCGAAAGACCGCCCCATTTAGTTGTCTCTTACGACAAGCAAGGGGTACTGAGAACCTATTCTAACCCAAATCCCCAGGAGAATCCTCAATTTGGGGTTTTAGACATATGTTTACGATTTTTCAAAACATGCATAGAATTTTTGTTCAATTACATAAGGAAAAATGGAAGTCTTAAGCATGTATAAATCATTTTGACAACCCACCACTCGAACGTCTAAGTGCTGGACCCATTACGGGCCCTGAATTTCACAATTTAAGAAGAGGACATTGCAGACATCTTTACCATTCACTTTGTTTATCTCCCATGACTATGAAAGTAGAACGAACGAAAAAAATTATTTTTAAAAATATATTTTCATTACGTATCCATATATTGGCCCTGCCCTACAGCCTGATCCTCTGACCCATATGTGAAACAATTTAGTAGAGAACGTCTTAGACATTATTATCATTTAGCTTTATCATATATGTGCGAATAGAGTTTGATTGATTGATTGATTGATTGATTGATTAGTTGTTTGTTTTACGTCCCGTCGAGAATTTTTTTCACTCCTACTGATATGTTACCTGTTGTATGTTATTTTTATACTTTTATTTATCTATATTTTTATATGGTACAAATTTTGACGCACCGGGTGCGCATTTCGACAAATTATGTCTCTTCAGTGATGCATCATACCAAAATGTTGGAAACCCAAAACATGTAGGTAAAAAAAATGTAAAGCTGAAAAATGGAATGCCTAGGACTGGAGCCAAATACGTTGAAGGGTCAGAGCTATGCCTTAGAAATATAATCCCTAACATGGCCCGTGTGGGGTCCATGCGTATACAATCATGACTGTGCAGCACTTACCTAACATCTTTTGAACTTCATTTGGCTGAGTGTCAATCATTTCTTCACCGGGTGAATCTGAAAGTTAAAGAATGACTGTCAAATCCTTCGGCGTGTTATTTATGATATTTCACTTAACATCTGCAGTATAGGGTGAATTATTGCAGAACGTTGAATTGTTTTTTGTTTTTGGTTATTTATTTATTTTGGGGGGGGGGGTGATAAATGGTTTACAAGCCCTCTCCTTTCCCACAGTATTAACAGAGACAATTTCCACTTTATGATTGCTTTGATTTTTTTTATTTTTAACTGACGTATTAACAGAGACAATTTCCACTTAAGGATTGCTTTGGGTTTTCTATTTCTAACTGAAGGAGGTACACTACATCGTCATATTGACTTCCTTTTAAAACATGGATGGAAATACCAATATCAGCAATGTTTGTTTATTCCTTTTCGAATAATCTGTTTATCAGATCAAAATACATGTATATAGCTCACAGCGGGTGTGACCGGTCAACAGGGGATGCTTACTCCTCTTAAACACCTTATGCTATTTCTCTGTGTCCAGGGATCAATGGTTTATATTCTTTGTTTTAGGAGATTGATCACTGTTCGTGTTCTTCACTTGCTCATTAGAATGTCCCATTGATCGTACGTTCTAGGAGAACACAATATTGATTGTGTTTATGACGAAAATATTGTATTCGGTTTTACATCAGAACACAATGATGTCAGATAAGTGGCCTATTATATTCACGCCAATTTGAGATATATTTGCATATTCATACCGGTGTGGTTAGTCATCATAATTGATAAATTGACTGACTGATTGATTGTGTATTATTTAATGTCCCGCCCGAGAAATTTTCACCCATATGGAGACGTCACTATTGTCGGTGAAGGGCTCCAAAATTTAGGCCTATGCTCGGCACTCAGGGCCCTTGAGCAGGGAGGGTCTTTATCGTGCTACACCTGCTGTGACATGGGACCTCATTCTGTGTGGTCTCATCCGAAGGACCGCCCAATTTAGTTGCCTCTTACGACAAGCAAGGAGTACGGAGGACCTAATCTAACCCAAATACCCACGAGAATCCTAAATATGGAATCTTCGGTATATGTTTATGATCTTTAAAAACATTACAGAAGGAAAAAAAGGAACTTTCCGGAGAAGTTTCACGTATATATAAGTCATTTTGACAACCCAATTCCTCGAAAGTCTGAACGCTTGACCCATCAATTGGCCGTGAATTCACAATTTAAGAAGGGGATATTACTGGCATCTTAACCATTAATTTTGTATTTCTCCCATGACTGTGAAAGTAGAAAAGAAAAAAATATTTATATATAAAATATACATTTTCATTACGTAGCCATATTGGTCCTGCCCTAGGACCTGAACACCTGGCCCAGGAGCTATATGTGAAACAATTTAGTAGCGAACTTCGAAGACTTTATATATAATCAATTAGTTTTATCATGTACATGTGGATATTGATTGGTTTATCAATTACTTGATTGATTTACGTCCCGTCGAAAAAATTTCACTCATTCTGATACATCACCAGTTGTAGGCGAAATACGTATGCTTAATAGCGTAACATAAATAGAGGATCTTGAACGAGCTCGAGTGCTTATGACACATGAAATGAGTAACCGGATTTAATATTTCCCAAGCCTTGGCGAGGGAAATATTTAAATTCGGTTACGAATTTCATAAAATTCATATGCCATAAGCACGAGTGTAAGATTCAATGTATCACACAACTATCGTTAAACTAGTCTTGTTCGACCAGAACCTCGGTTGTCTACGCAAATCCCTGACGAACAGAAATACGGGGTCTACGGAGATTTACGGAGATACCGAACGTCTGATTGCACGAGACTATCATTAAACGCATATTTTGATTTACTTTCTATTTCACAACTCGAATTTGTCGCTTTTGTTATCGTTTGGAGACGTCAATTTGATTGTGACGTTGTCTGCAACGTCACGGTTTGAAAAATCTTAAAATTTCTGTTACATGTACACTTATTTTCACTTCATAAAAGACACAAAATCCTCTTGGAACAACCTCAATGACAAAACAATGTCATTTACCGTTAATGTTAACATTTTCAAAGGATGATATGCTGTTTCCTTTACGTAGCGCATGATTGGCTAACCTACCTAATTTGTATTTTTATGAACTTTAGCTGCGAGATCATATCGTTTTTCCGAACCCGAGTTTTAAATCCGGAAACAGAATAGTTGTGTGATAAAGGGTTCTTTATATTTTACCATAAGCAATATTTTGACTAGCGTAGTTTTATTTTCCAGTCTACTATACAGTACTAGTTCAGAATCAATAGTATCCTCACAAGGGTTAAAAAAATTCAAGATTAATTTTCGGATATGACCTTAAAAACGAAGGTCCCGTGTCGCAGCATGTGTGGTACGCAAAAGAACCCTCACTACTAAAAGTCATGAGTGCTAAGCATAGGCCTAAATTTTGCAGCCCTTCACCGACAATGGTGACGTCTCAATACGAGTGAAATATTCTCAACGGAACGAAAAACAAACAAATAATCAGTCAATTTTCAAATACAGCTGGGCCTCCAGTGGTACATGCACGTGCTCTGCACGACTGGAACGACGGGTTTTTTTATACCCTCAGAGAGCATGATTGTAAAAGTTGTAGTATAACATTTTTAAATCAAAGTGCTTGTCTAACTCAAATAAACTCTAAAAATTAGTATTGGCCCGCATGGTATCCAGTGCAATGTTAAAATAGCCAGTGTGGGGTCTATAGCTCAGCAGTTACCTGTACCTAACATATTTACAGTTTCACTTTGTTGGGAGTTGATATTGTTCTCCAATACTTCACCGGACGAATCTGAAAGTTAAAGGATGACGGTTAAATCCCTCAGCGTGATATTGATAAATTGATACATACCTTAACATCAGCAATATAGGGTGAATTATTGAAGAAATGTAAGTTGTCGATCTTAATAAATTATGCTTTATAATTCCATTCTTTCCCCCCAATGTTAAAGGGACTAGTTCACGTGTCCTCGATCTCCCCCTCCTCCAAATTTTGGGGCTTTTTTTTTTTTTTTAATGATCACAATCTACCATCTATTGTGTTTGAAAGTTACAAAGAATCATGACAGAACCTCATTGTACAGAGATTAATTTTTGTTGTGGAACATACATGTTGGTTGAGGTGTGCTATTGTTTACAAAGTTTTCAAAGTGTATGGTTATCGATCTAAGTTTATCATGTATATGACATTTCAAGTATTCTTTAGGTAAAATGTGTCATTTCATAGCTGAATTTGTTACTGTGAAAAATGAACATGCTTTAGATTACAATAATTAATATTCCATTGGCTTGTTTGTAAACATACAAAGACTCAATATATTCTTTGCATTACAAGAGTTAAAGTTACGATGTTGCACTTAAATGTATCTATGCATTCAGAAGGTCCTTTTGCTTGTCAGCTTTAAATGAGTTATATTTTTGATAAATAACATAAAAAATAAATTTAAAAAACCGTGAACCAATCCCCTTTATTTTGCGATTGCTTTTATTTTATTTATTTTTTCTATTTCAAACCTTTTCAAAGAAAACACATCTAAAAGCAGATAATCCCTTCCACCAAAATACAAACATTATTTTAAACAGTAAATGAAATATTTACCCTATGAAATCACAGAAAACATTTTTGATAATGAATAATGAACCTGCTCTGCGCTTTCTTCTGATAACCACTACTCCAACAATACATGCACCAGCCAGTGCAATCAGGACAAGNGCTTTCTTCTGATAACCACTACTCCAACAATGCATGCAAAGACAAACAAGGCTATGCACACAGCAATGACAATCGTGGTAGTGTCATCTGAAGCCTGTGCTTTAGTAGAGGTATCAGTCCTGGAAATTTCGGTTGTGGAGTCCGGGAACACACTGTCAAGAGAAAAACGTACATTGGTATAAAATTTTCCACAGGTATTAACAACTAGTTGATATATTGCACCATTTTTTTTTTTATTTTTTTTTACATTTTGATACAAGTAAAGTAAAGCAGAGCACTCACATGACAGGTCGTAAAGTTGTAGATGAAGCATTGAAGAAGCATCCGGGATCTGTTATATAAACAGTTTAACTGAATATTCATTACAGCTAATCAATATATAAAAGGCATACTAAGAAATCCTATAAATCAATATCAAAAACGAGGATAAGCAGTTCAACTGACAAACATTAGCAGTTTCAAAAGAAATAAAATGGAAATTGCGATGAATCTACAAATGGTAGCTTTAAACTGCTCCGTGGGAATATGTAAATTTCGGTTTGGCTATATGTTACCGGTGACCTCTACGTACAGACGTATATAGCGTTTGACCAGAATGTTGCAGTCGGGCAGTCGTCCTTATTGGATTTGCAGGAGTATACGTCAATCCTCTGAGCTTCAGCATTGAACTCGGGACACATGCCTGAAAATAAAATGATACTCAAAA
The DNA here is from genome assembly GCA_903981925.1 of Ostrea lurida. Classification (NCBI taxonomy): domain Eukaryota; kingdom Metazoa; phylum Mollusca; class Bivalvia; order Ostreida; family Ostreidae; genus Ostrea; species Ostrea lurida. Next base: position 3,306 of record CAJDSM010050085.1, on the reverse strand, counting down.
AAATTATGTCTGAAATTAGAAATTCCTCCGAATGTTTTTATATGGTTCGTGCACTTACATAAACTTGGTTTTATTGAGACTCGCTGGAGACAATACTGGAAAGACGAAGATAACGATTAGTGACCAATCTCATACCTCCTATAAAGAATACAAATTAAGAGTTGGGTAAACATAGACCCATGGATATACCGGAGGTGGAATCAGGCGCTTAGGAGAAGAAATAATTTCCTGTCGACTGTTCACACAAGCCGTAAGCCCTAATTCTTTATCAGGTAAACGGAGTCGTCTATAGTCAAAATCAATTTAAAAAGAACAACCATACAATGGGCATGAAACACGTCAGACAGCATTTGACCCAAATAACAGGTTGTATCGTCAAACTAGATCGTTATAATGACAACTAATTTGCGATATTCTGACTTTAAGTAAGACTGTTGAAACCCCTGTAATATCAATATGTTTGGCAGTAGCTTGCTTCGACTTGACAATTTATCATAATAGAATAAGCTTTTATATATTGAATCAGTCGAGAGACATAAACACCATATGCAGGTGATAATTGAATATTGCTAGATGAATTTGAGAAGTTGATGATGGACAAACTGGAATTATCCCGTTTTTTTTTTTTATAAAGTTGAGTTGTTAGTTTGCCGTTAGTATCTATTTTTAATGAAATAAGTAAGATGCATATGTGTACGACTCTGTGGTGTCTTTTATTTCGAGGTCACTGGGTTATATCGAATAGGCATATAAATGAAAATGATTATTATCAATACATAAAACACCTCAAACATATTCTTATGTCGATTCAATATATCCCAAGAACTAGAAAGAAATAGAAGGACATCACAGAGTCTTCATGCCGCTTCGTACTTTGGATATATTTATGGAACATTTGACATCTAACCGGCAAACTAACTACCAACTTTATGTACAAAGAGGACTGATTTCAGCTTTCTCCATCGTCTAACTCGTATAAACGATCAGTCTTTTTGAATCTGAGGGCAGGCTATACTTACCAGACAAATTGTTGTCACATGGGTTTCAACAAGTCACGTTTAAAGCGGCAACTTCTCGTAATTCTATGGTCGTTATAACAATTAGCTAATTAGTTTTATTTAATATGACCTCGCCAATTGAGCAAATGCCTGGTCTATGTTAGTTTCATACAACCAGTTGTTAGTACGACCGTTATTTTACACACCTGATGTTGACTCGGATTGTTCCGTTTACGCTGATCAAGACCTATGGGCTCACGGCTGGTGTGACTCGGTCAAATAGGGGTGCCTTACCCTCCGTAGGCACCTGATTCCCGCCTCTGGTATTTGTCCAGCGGGGTAGCGTGTTACCCGACCCAAATAAGTTTGTATTCTATTTTAGGACTATTTACAGAGATTGATCACTGTTCGTTATCTTTGCCTTTACATCTACATGTAGATGTCAACATCAATTTGTTTCTTATCAAAATGGAAGTTATTTAATAGATTCTGCCTCATACGAATGTAAGAACAACTCAGATAATAAAGGAGCACAGCTTGTGTCGTATGGAATTCCAAAAGAACTAATCACTGAAGACTACAAAGATATTGTCAATGTGGAACTCCAACATAGTTTTAATATCAACTTAAGAGTGCGTAGTTTAACAAGGTAATATTTCAAATGACTGATCACTTGTCGAATGATATGAATATTTTTAAATTTCTTCGTTTTCGTTGAACATTAAGCAATGAATCTTTTAAAGGCTTAAAGTATTAAAAGCAGGGTAAAAATCCAGTATAGGTGCTGTAATTAATATTCACTCGTCCCATTGATTACATGTATTTGTTGATTTGTCTGTTAGTATTTACACAAACCTGGCTGTATCCAGACTCGCTGTAAACACTGTTGGGTGATCCGACCATTTTCGTCTCTGATGCAGTGGTAGTAATTTGGATGCTGACATTGTAACGCCATGGACGCTGTATTCCAGGTCTCCACGGTGAGTGGGCATTTCTTCAGTGCTCCCGCTATCATACAATGCCACAGACAAAGTCCGATGATTCCTCCCACATGTTGCATATTTCTCCCCCTGTAGATGATTTGAACTTTCATGCTATCAATCTGCAATACTTTAAATGGAGCATGGGCACGATTTTTTATTGATTGAAATCGATCTTTATTGTTTGCTTGTCATAAAAGTATAGATCGTTTTGCGAAAAAAAACGATTAAATTTTTTTTTTACACCGAATGCGCTTTGCAATTTGTATATGAAATTCGGCTTCCCAACTTAACTTCATTTGCAGAGGCATGAACACCAAGAATATTAAACATTCAACATTACACTTTTTGTTGTTTATAAATCAGATTAGAGACCATGTGCAAACAAGGAATAACAGAAACGTTTCCTTCTATAAGATTTCTTTCACACAGGTGGGACATGGTTTGTCGAAATGCGCATCTGGTGCGTTGGGGTTGGTACCGTTTATGATTTATACTAAAGTCGCCAACTGAGAGCTGAATGTAAAGGCAAAGATAACGAACAGTGATCAATCTCGTAAGTCTCAAATAGAACACAGAGGCTCGTCACGAACTTTTTGTCTTTATTAAAATTTGACACAGTCTG